>JBCEWE010001353.1:0-29533 GCA_039877035.1 Silurus lanzhouensis
TGAATTTACTGCTCTGTCATATTAATACAACTTCATAAAAGACATCTCAGTTTTCCTAGTTTAAACTGTATAGAGAATACCCAAACTGTGCATATTTGCATATCAATGTGAAAGCAATGAGCAAAAAGAGAGGTAAGACAGCAAACAGATGACAAAGAATACTCTTTGACTAAGTTGATCCTCAGGGCATGTCCTTCTGAATTAGAGTTTTTATACAATAAAAAAAAAATGCTAACGAGGATGAATTAAGACACGCTTTCCACAATACACAGAGCTAAATTTGCAGCCAGCTTTTGACAGATAGTGTCTGAATGTTAAGCCACACACATACATACACCCTGCTTCTCTGCAGGAGGTTGGCAGCCTTCCTCTGGTGTGCCTGTATGTCTGAAAAAAGGGAAAGGTTATGGTTGCCAGCTTCCCCTCCCCAGACATGGCAGTAGCCACTGCTCTTCATTTCCCCTCTCATCTCCATGTGGCACACTTAGTCCATCCTCCCTCTTGCTAAAAAAAAAAAAAAAATTTTAAAAATTAAAAAAAACACATCCTATAGTGTCTTCATCAAGAGATCCATGCTCCTTTCTGTCATACTCTTGTTCTGTCTACTTGCATGCAGATGTCCCTATTCAATTAGTTAAGCTTAAATTTGCTCCCTACCTACAGCTAAATTTCAGCAGGCCAGACAGCACAACAAAAAGCCGTCAAGAAACACACACACTGCTGGACACAGTTCGGTTCAACAATGCAGCTGGATGATTTGCCAGCATTGTACAACAAAGTGATAGATAAATCTAAATCATTTTCTTTTCCCCCACAATTATTAATACTGATTTATAGCCAAATGTAATTATTTGTTTAAACAATGATCCTGTATGCTTGGTTGTTATAGTAACAACACAATGCCCAGTAGTCAAGGATACTAGGTCATATTATAATCATGCTTCTTAGCAAGACCAGCATGAAAACAACAGTAGATTTCACAAATCTAAAGTGGCAACTTTATAACATTCTGCTCAACAGTGACAGTAGGTTAAGAGGTTAACGTATGTCATGTTGGTTGTTGCTGTCACTGTGGCTAATACAGTCCCACTTGTGGCCTTGTTCATGACGGGGTTTTTTTTTTTTATAATGTTTTACAAAGACCAGGGGAAAAAAAATTCTTCAGCTCTTCCAGTGGTTTATGAGTTCATCTGGTATGAATAGGAATAATACAAATTGAGAGAAAAATAAGCTAATTAAGTATATATCTGTCTCTGATTAGGATTTGAAACAGTAGGATGCTCAGATTCTTGAATAGAAACATCAGTAACAAGAAATAATACATCTCTACACACAAATAGGGGCAATCTAGGGTTTTACAAGGTATCTTTAAGGATCTTTAAGACTTAACAATTAGTTCTGGATTTGACCTTATTTTTCATACACAATAGCACCGTAGAAGAAGAAAAAAGAGCAAACCCTGCTCTCTACCACTCTCTAGTGTCTTCAGTACTTACTACCTTTTCTGTTACATATTCATAGTATTGGCTGTGCATGGACTATATATACACACAGTACTATATATATAATATATATATATATATATATATATATATATATATTATATATATATATATATATACAGTGCCCTCCACAATTATTGGCACCCCTGTTTAAGATGTGGTCATGGACTTCTAAAAATTCTCCTTTTTTTTAAAACAACATAGAACCCAAATGCAAAAAAAGAGAAAAATCCAACCTTTCATTTAAGTACATTACTTTGGTGGTAAAAAAATCACACATTTAGAAAAAAAAAAAAAACTTGAAATCATGTGTCCCCACAAAGTTGTGGGTTCAAGCCCTTCTATTGCCAAGGTAACATTTTAATTTCTCTTTTGAAATCTAATAGTTTGTTTAGTTTGTGACATTACACTGTAAATCTATTTTTTAATTAAAGAAAATACTGGTTTGGCCTACTTTTAATGAGTTACATGGTGTTGAAGTATGGCAAAGAAGCCATGATGGTTTATTTGGCTTATCAACAGCTCCCCACAAGGTTGTTGGTTCTAGCCCTAGAATTGCCAAGGGTTAATTTTTATTTTGGAATCTAATAGTTTGGAGTCTAAGGAGTCTAATAGATATCATAGCCACCAAAGGTGTCAAGTGCTTGATTCAAGCTATTTAGGAGATTCTGTGCAAAGGATATTAGTGGTTTCCCTAACTCAGGGTAGGTAAAACGACCTGGTGGTTGCCTTGATCTCCCTGGCCTACGAATAGAACCAATTGCTTCTCCTTTTTTTTGTTTCAACATTATTGTGGCATTTATTTTGCACTGTTGTAAGAAGGCAATAAAATTGTCTGCTGTTCCCTCTCATCGAACCTAGGTAGATGTTAGCGTCTTTTAGCTACTTCCATAAGATCATACCATAGGCGCTACAATTACTTTATTTCTTTGTCTTTTTTGAAAGACTTGTTTGGCCTACTTTTTATATGGGTTACATGGTGTTGAAGAATGGACAAGAAGCCATGTTGGTTCATTAGGCTTATTGACTGCTTGCACATGTCAGAAGGGATAGCTCAGTAGGTAAGGTGTTGGTTTACAGTTCAGCAGCTCGCCACATGGTTGTGGGATCTAGCCCCGCTATCGCAAAGGAAGCAATTTTATTTTATTTTGAAATCTAATAGTTTGTCTACGTTGTGACATTAAACTGTAAATTTATTTATTAATTAGAGAGACCTGTTAAAAAAAACATTGCTTTATTTCTTTGTCTTTTTTGAAAGACTTGTTTGGCCCACTTTAATATGCGTTACATGGTGTTGAAGTATGAAAAAGAAGCCATGTTGGTTCATTAGACTCATTGACTGCTTGCACAAGGAAGAGGAGATAGCTTAGTCAGTAAGGTGTTGGTTTCTTAATCAGAAGGTCCACACAAAGTTGTAGATTCAATTTCCCACATTACCAATTAAATTTTTGTATTTCTCTTCTGAAGTATAAGAAAGAAGCCAATTTGGTTCATTAGGCACATTCACTGCTTGCACAAAGGGGCAGAGACAGCTCAGTCGGTAAGGTGTTGGTTTCTTGCTCAGCAGATCCCCACAAGGTTGTGGGTTCAATTCTCCACATTGCAAATTAAGGTTTTTATTTCTATTTTGAAGTATAAGAAAAGTTGCCAATTTGGTTCATTAGGCACATTGACTGCTTGCACAAGGGAGAAGAGATAGCTCAGTCGGTGAGGTGTTGGTTCCCACAACGTTGGGGGTTAAATTCCCCGCATCACCAATGAAATGTTTTATTTCTCTTTTGAAGTATCGGAAAAGAAACCAATTTGGGTTATTAGGAACATTGACTACTTGCTCGAGAGAGAAGAGATAGCTCAGTCGATAAAGTGTTGGTTTATTGATCAGCAGGTCCCCACAAAGTTGTGGGTTCATTCCCCACATTACCAATGAAATTTTTCTATTTCTCTTTTGAAGTATAAGAAAAGAAGCCAATTTGGTTCATTAGGCACATTGGTTATTGTAAAAGGGAGAAGAGATAGCTTAGTTGGTAAGGTGTTTGTTTCTTGATTAACATGTCCCTGCAAGGTTGTGGGTTCAATTCCCTGCATAGCCTATAAAAATTTTGTATATCTCTTTGAAGTAGCGGGAAAGATGGCAATTTAGTTTATTAGGCAATTGAGTGGTTGTACAAGGAAGAAGAAATAGCTCAGTCACTAATGTGTTGGTTTATTGATCGCAGGTCCCACGTGGAAGGGAGTTTAATTCCTGCATCGCCATCAAAAGTCTTTTCTTTCTCTTTTAAAGGAAAAGAAGCCAATTTGGTTCATTAGGCACATTGACTGCTTACACAAGAGAGAAGAGATACCTCAGTTGCTAGGTGTTGGTTTATTGATCATCAGGTCCCCACAAGGTTAGGGGTTCAATCCCCCGCATCACGAATACACATTTTTTATTTCTCTTTTGAAGTATAGGAAAAGAAGCCAATTTGGTTCATTAGGCACATTGACTGATTGCACAAAGGAGGAGAGATAGCTTAGTCCATAAGGTGTTGGTTTACTGAGCCGCAGGTCCCCACAAGGTTGGCGGTTCAATTCCCCGCATCACTATCAAACATTTTTTCTTTCTTTTTGAAGTATAGGAAAATAAGCCAATTTGGTTTATTAGGCACATTGACTGCTTGCACAAGGGAGAAGAAATAGGTCAGTTGGTAAGGAATTGGTTTATTGATCAGCAGGTCCTCACAGGTTGGGGGTTAAATTCCCAGCACAGCCAATGAAAATATTTTCTTTCTCTTTTGAAGTATAGGAAAAGAAGCCCATTTGGTTCATTAGGCACATTGACTGCTTGTGCAAGATAGATTAGATAGCTCAGTCGGCAAGGTGTTTGTTTGTTTCTTGATTAGCAGATCCCCACAAGGTTGTGGGTTCAATTCCCCACATCACCAATTAACATTTTTTCTATTTCTTTTGAAGTATAGGAAAAGAAGCCAGTTTGGTTCAGTAGGAACATTGACTGCTTGCACAACGGAGAAAAGATAATTTAGTTGGTAAGGTGTTGGTTTATTGATCAGCAGGTCCTCACAAGTTTGGGGGTTCAATTCCACCCATTACTATCGAATGTTTTTTCTTTCTCTTTGGAAGGAAAATAAGCCAATTTGGTTCATTAGGCACATTGACTGTTTGCACAAGGGAGAAGAGATAGTTCAGTTTATAAGTTGTTGGTTTATTGCTCAGCAGGTCCATACAAGGTTGCGGGTTCAATTCCCAGCATCGCCAATGAAAATATGTTCTTTCTCTTTTGAAGTATCGGAAAAAAAGCCAATTTGGTTCATTTGGCACATTGAATGTTTGTATAAAGGAGAAGAGATAGCTCAGTTGGTAAGGTGTTTGTTTGCTGATCCCCAGGTCCCCCCAAGGTTGGGGGTCAAATTCCCTCCATTGCCGTCGAACATTTTTTCTTTCTCTTTTGAAGGAAAAGTAGCCAATTTGGTTCATTTTTAAAATTATTAAATTAATAAAGCAATCTTTTAAACAGGTCTCACTAATAAACTAATCGATTTACAGTTTAATATCACAAAGTAGACAAACTATTAGAATTCAAAAGAGAAAAAAAAAAAACTACCTTGCCAATGCTGGGGCTTGAACCCACAACCTTGTGGGGACCTGCTGAGCAGTAAACCTATGCTTTACCCACTGAGCTATCAGATCTGTCTTGTGCAAGCAGTCAATAAGCCTAATGAACCAGCATGGCTTCTTTTCCATACTTCAACACTATGTAACATATTAAAATAGGCCAAACAAGAAAAAAAAAAGACAAATAAATAAAGCAATCTTTTAAACAGGTCTCTCTAATTAACAAAATAATTTACAGTTTAATATCACAAAGTAGACAAACTATTATACAAAAAAAATAAAAAAAAAAATACTACTATGCCAATGGTGGGGCTTTAACCCACAACCTTGTGGGGACCTGCTGAGTAGTAA
This sequence comes from Silurus lanzhouensis, assembly GCA_039877035.1. Lineage (NCBI taxonomy): Eukaryota > Metazoa > Chordata > Actinopteri > Siluriformes > Siluridae > Silurus > Silurus lanzhouensis. The sequence continues at coordinate 5,463 of JBCEWE010001353.1, forward strand.
ACCTATGCTTTACCCACTGAGCTATCAGATCTGTCATGTGCAAGCAGTCAATAAGCCTAATGAACCAGCATGGCTTCTTTTCCATACTTCAACACTATGTAACATATTAAAATAGGCCAAACAAGTTTAAAAATAAGACAAATAAATAAAGAAATCTTTTAAACAGGTCTCTCTAATTAACAAATCGATTTACAGTTTAATATCACAAAGTAGACAAACTAATATATTTAATAAAAAAAATTAAAAATACAAATATGACAATGGTGGGGCTTGAACCCACAACCTTGTGGGGACCTGCTGACCAGTAAACCTATGCTTCACCCACTGAGCTATGAGATCTGTCTTGGGCAAGCAGTCAATAAGCCTAATGAACCAGCATGGCTTCTTTCCCATACTTCAACACTATCTAACTCATATTGAAAGTAGGCCAAACAAGTTAAAAAAAAAGACAAATAAATAAAGCAATCTTTTAAACAGGTCTCTCTAATTAACAAATCGATTTACAGTTTAATATCACAAAGTAGACAAACTATTATATTGAAAAAAAAAAAACGAATAATACCACGCCAATGCTGGGGCTTGAACCCACAACCTTGTGGGGACATGCTGACCAGTAAACCTATGCTTTACCCACTGAGCTATCAGATCTGTCTTGTGCAAGCAGTCAATAAGCCTAATGAACCAGCATGGCTTATTTCCCATACTTCAACAGTTTTTAACTAGTATTGAAAGTAGGCCAAACAAGTTAAAAAAAAAGACAAATAAATAAAGCAATCTTTTAAACAGGTCTCCCTAATTAACAAATCGATTTACAGTTTAATATCACAAAGTAGACAAACTATTATATATATAAAAAAAAAAAAAATTCTACCATGCCAATGCAGGGGCTTGAACCCACACCCTTGTGGGGAACTGCTGATCAGTAAACCTATGTTTACCCACTGAGCTATCAGATCTGTCATGTGCAAGCAGTCAATAAGCCTAATGAACCAGCATGGCTTCTTTTCCATATTTCAACACTATGTAACATATTAAAATAGGCCAAACAAGTAAAAAAAAAAGACAAATAAATAAAGCAATCTTTTAAACAGGTCTCTCTAATTAACAAATCGATTTACAGTTTAATATCACAAAGTAGACAAACTATTATATTTAAAAGGAAAAAAAAATACTACCATGCCGATGCTGGGGCTTGATCCCACAACCTTGTGGGGACGTGCTGACCAGTAAACCTATGCTTTACCCACTGAGCGATCAGATCTGTTTTGTGCAAGCAGTCAATAAGCCTAATGAACCAGCATGGCTTCTGTCCCATTCTTCAACACTATGTAACTCATATTGAAAATAGGCCAAACAAGTTAAAAAAAATAGACAAATAAATAAAGCAATCTTTTAAACAGGTCTCTCTAATTAACAAATCGATTTACAGTTTAATATCACAAAGTAGACAAACTATTATACAAAAAAAAATAAAAAAATACCACTATGCCAATGGTGGGGCTTGAACCCACAACCTTGGGGGGACCTACTGAGCAGTAAACCTATGCTTTACCCACTGAGGTATCAGATCTGTCTTGTGTGAGCTATCAGATCTACCTTGTGCAAGCAGTCAATAAGCCTAATGAACCAGCATGGCTTCTGTCCCATTCTTCAACACTATGTAACTCATATTGAAAGTAGGCCAAACAAGTTAAAAAAAAATAGACAAATAAATAAGCAATCTTTTAAACAGGTCTCTCTAATTAACAAATCGATTTACAGTTTAATATCACAAAGTAGACAAACTATTATATTGAAAAAAAAAAAAATACTACCATGCCAATGCTGGGGCTTGAACCCACAACATTTTAGGGACCTGCTGACCAGTAAACCTATGCTTTACCCACTGAGCTATCAGATCTGTCATGTGCAAGCAGTCAATAAGCCTAATGAACCAGCATGGCTTCTGTCCCATTCTTCAACACTATGTAACTCATATTGAAAGTAGGCCAAACAAGTAAAAAAAAAAAAGACAAATAAATGAAGCAATCTTTTGAACAGGTCTCTCTAATTAACAAATCAATTTACAGTTTAATATCACAAAGTAGACAAACTAATATATTTAATAAAGAAAAAAAAAGTACAACTATGCCAATGGTGGGGCTTGAACCCACAACCTTGTGGGGACCTGCTGAGTTGTAAACCTATGCTTTACCCACTGAGCTATCAGATCTGACTTGTGCACGCAGTCAATAAGCCTAATAAACCAGCATGGCTTCTTAGCCATACTTCAACACTATGTAACATTAAAATAGGCCAAACAAGTTTAAAAATAAGAAAATTTAAATAAAGAAATCTTTTAAACAGGTCTCTCTAATTAACAAATTGATTTACAGTTTAATATCACAAAGTAGACAAACTAGTATATTTAAAAAAATAAAAATATAAAAAATAAAGATTTATTAATAACTCATATTGAAAGTAGGCCAAACAAGTTAAAAAAAAAAGACAAATAAATAAAGCAATCTTTTAAACAGGTCTCTCTAATTAACAAATCGATTTACAGTTTAATATCAAAAAGTAGACAAACTATTATATTGAAAAAGATAAAAAAAGAATACTACCATGCCAATGCTGGGGCTTGAACCCACAACCTTGTGGGGACCTGCTGACCAGTAAACCTATGCTTTACCCACTGAGCTATCAGATCTGTCTTGTGCAAGCAGTCAATAAGCCTAATAAACCAGCATGGCTTCTTAGCCATACTTCAACACTATGTAACTCATATTGAAAGTAGGCCAAATAAGTAAAAAAAAAAAAATAATAATAATAAATAAAGCAATCTTTTAAACAGGTCTCTCTAATTAACAAATCGATTTACAGTTTAATATCACAAAGTAGACAAACTAATATATTGAAAAAAAAGAAAAAAGAATACTACCATGCCAATGCTGGGGCTTGAACCCACAACCTTGTGGGGACCTGCTGACCAGGAAAGGAATGCTTTACCCACTGAGCTATCAGATCTGTCTTGTGCAAGCAGTCAATAAGCCTAATAAACCAGCATGGCTTATTTGCCATACTTCAACACTATGTAACATATTAAAATAGGCCAAACAAGTTTAAAAATAAGACAAATAAATAAAGAAATCTTTTGAACAGGTCTCTCTAATTAACAAATCGATTTACAGTTTAATATCACAAAGTAGACAAACTAATATATTTAATAAAGAAAATTAAAAATACAACTATGCCAATGGTGGGGCTTGAACCCACACCCTTGTGGGGACCTGCTGAGCTGTAAACCTATGCTTTACCCACTGAGCTATCAGATCTGTTTTGTGCAAGCAGTCAATAAGCCTAATGAACCAGCATGGCTTCTTTCCCATACTTCAACACTATGTAACTCATATTGAAAGTAGGCCAAACAAGTTAAAAAAAAAGACAAATAAATAAAGCAATCTTTTAAATAGGTCTCTCTAATTAACAAATCGATTTACAGTTTAATATCACAAAGTAGACAAACTAATATATTAAAAAATAAAATAAAAAAATATATCCATGCCAATGCTGGGGCTTGAACCCACAACCTTGTGGGGACCTGCTGACCAGGAAAGGAATGCTTTACCCACTGGGCTATCAGATCTGTCTTGTGCAAGCAGTCAATAAGCCTAATAAACCAGCATGGCTTATTTGCCATACTTCAACACTATGTAACTCATATTGAAAGTAGGCCAAACAAGTAAAAAAAAAAAAGACAAATAAATAAAGCAATCTTTTGAACAGGTCTCTCTAATTAACAAATCGATTTACAGTTTAATATCACAAAGTAAACAAACTATTATATTGAAAAAAAATTTAAATACTACCATGCCAATGCTGGGGCTTGAACCCAAAACCTTGTGGGGACCTGCTGATCAGTAAACCTATGCTTTACCCACTGAGCTATCAGATCTGTTTTGTGCAAGCAGTCAATAAGCCTAATGAACCAGCATGGCTTCTTTGCCATACTTCAACACTATGTAACATATTAAAATAGGCCAAACAAGTTTAAAAATAAGACAAATAAATAAAGAAATCTTTTAAACAGGTCTATTTAATTAACAAATCGATTTACAGTTTAATATCACAAAGTAGACAAACTAGTACATTTAAAAAAAAAAATACTACCCTGCCAATGCTGGGGCTTGAACCCACAACCTTATGGGGACCTGCTGAACAGTAAACCTATGCTTTACCCACTGAGCTATCAGATCTGTCTTGTGCAAGCAGTCAATAAGCCTAATGAACCAGCATGGCTTCTTTCCCATACTTCAACACTATGTAACTCATATTGAAAGTAAGCCAAACAAGTAAAAAAAAAAAGACAAATAAATAAAGCAATCTTTTGAACAGGTCTCTCTAATTAACAAATCGGTTTACAGTTTAATATCACAAAGTAGACAAACTAATATATTTAATGAAGAAAATAAAAAATACAACTACGCCAATGGTGGGGCTTGAACCCACAACCTTGTGGGGACCTGCTGAGCTGTAAACCTATGCTTGACCCACTGAGCTATCAGATATGTCTTGTGCAAGCAGTCAATAAGCCTAATGAACCAGCATGGCTTCTATCCCATACTTCAACACTATGTAACTCATATTGAAAGTAGGCCAAACAAGTAAAAAAAAAAAAGACAAATAAATAATGCAATCTTTTAAACAGGTCTCTCTAATTAACAAATCGATTTACAGTTTAATATCACAAAGTAGACAAACTTTTATATTGAAAAAAAAGAAAAAAGAATACTACCATGCCAATGCTGGGGCTTGAACCCACAACCTTGTGGGGACATGCTGACCAGTAAACCTATGCTTTACCCACTGAGCTATCAGATCTGTCTTGTGCAAGCAGTCAATAAGCCTAATGTGTAAATAACCCACAGTTATTTGAGTAGTTTTAAATATGCTCTATATTCTGTACAGACTATACTGAACATTAGTTTAAGTTTTCTAAATATTATGTGTTTATTCTGTTTTGAAAATTTAATATCGGCAATTAAAGTTATTAAGCCTATAGAGACTTTTATTTTGAATTGACGGACTGCTGCGAAGATCAGGCATAAATGAAAATCGGGCACATCTGGAGATTGCTCATGCACGGAGAGAAGAAGCAGCACGGTTACGGAGTCAAAACGTTTAAATATAAAGTTAAAGCAGCAAAGGGTAATTTAGATTAGTTATATTTGCCTGATTAGTGTAGCATACGGTTTATTTTGGTTATTTTTTGTGGTTTTTGGCTTTATTTTATTTTAGTACCTGGTTGAAGGAGGCACAAAGGTCAGTCAAGTGTATTTGTGCACTTTTAGGTAGTAATATAGTTTATGTGCTAGCTTATAAGTATTTGCTTGTTATACAAGTAATTTTATCTTGTTTATATTAGATGTTATCTTTAAAATGTGATAGTTTTGCTGTTAAATAGTATATTATTTCATTTCATTTTGCATGTATCTGAATTATTTGTGAATGTTGTTGTTTGTTCTAGCTCTTACGGTGTTGTTGTGGACTCAAATAAAAGGGGAATTGTGGATGCAAATAAGGTGTTTTAAAGTCTAATACGGTGCATTATAAGGAAAATAAAACAGGAAAAGAGTCAAACGCCAACATCAGTGCAAGAGTCAACTTTATTTCAACCGGGCTGCTACAGTAAGAGCTTTATCTCATTGATTCTATATGCTGATGTAAATGATGACTAGCCAAGGATCAGAGCCATGTATTCCAGTGGAGGAAATGGAAGCAGTTAAAATGCAACCTTCTCAAAGTAAGGATGTAGATGATGAGATAGAAGATCATTCAGAGGGAGAAGGAAATGAAATACGCCGTTCTGTTCGAAAACGTATTCCAACAGAAAAAATGCTTGCATATCAGATGGAGAAGTCCCAAAAAGCAGAAAGCAGGCTTATCCGCACATATGAGCAGTGGAAGGCTGAGGCTCGAAAGGCAAGGCAGCAGATGAAAACAGACATCTCTGAGAGTGAATTAGCAATGCTTGTAGATACAATGGAAGGGGAAAGAGACAATGTAATGGATGCATACATAAAGGTCCGCAGTGATGTCACTCCTTCCACAGATATGAGAAGACGGATTGATGCTTGCGATGCGGTGACAAAGGACATTGTAAAGATTGCTTATGAGAGGATCTCAGGTGTTGATGGAGACTTTGACAGTGAAGCAGTGAAGGGGCGTCTTCGTGAACTGCTTGTCCGAGATTATGCTCGCTCTGTTTATGGCTCTACAGTTTCACGTATCAGTTCTAAAGCAAGTATACCTGTAAGTCAATCTTCATTGAACTCTGCGCTAAGAGCTAAACGAATTGAAGCAGCGGCAGAGCTTGCAGCTAAGGAAGCAGAATACGCTGCTATGATAGAGGAAAAGGAACAAAGGAAACGAATTCAACTTCTAGAAGAGAAGCAAAGGCAAGAACTTACTGCTGAAGAAAGTAAGTTGCAAACATTACAAGCAGTAAGGGAGGTAAAGGCAGCTAGAGCAAGACTAGAAGTTTATGACAGAGAAGAAACGATTCATTCTGTTAATCAGAACAGTGAGCTGCAGCAACCGGTAAGCATTTCTATGCCAGAGCCTGCACGTGCAACCTCAGTCAAGCCAATCCTGAATGAAAAGTCGTTATCACCACCTACCAATACTGATGTATCTTACCTAGCACAGGCCGTCCAAGATAGCATGATGTTGAACAGACTTCCTATGCCAGAGCCTACTATCTTCAGTGGTGAACCCATTCATTTCATTGAGTGGAAAACTTCATTCCAATCACTCATTGACAAAAGGCACATCTCTTCAGCAGATAAATTGTATTACTTGAAAAGGTATGTCACTGGTCCTGCTCGTAAGACTTTAGAAGGCATCCTTTACAGAAACGATGAGGAAGCCTACCAAGACGCATGGAAAAGACTGCAAGATCGTTATGGACAGCCATTTATCATACAAAGAGCATTCAGAGAAAAACTCTTAAGCTGGCCCAGGATACAAAGCAAGGATGCTGAAGGACTCAGAAATTTCTCGGATTTCTTAAATGCTTGTACAGATGCTATGCCTCATGTAAAGGGACTGGATATATTGCATGATTGTGAAGAGAACAGAAAACTCGCCAGCAAACTTCCAGATTGGGCGGCTGCCCGTTGGAATCGTCAAGCCACACAAACGTGGAGTGAGACTCAAAATTTCCCAACCTTTCACGACTTTGCCAGATTTGTTTCAGTAGAGGCTGAAGTAGCTTGCAACCCTATTACTTCCTACTCTGCCCTCCATACCTCTGAAGCTAACAAGGAGAGACACGACCCTAAGCTTGGCAAGAATAAGGCCAATGTCTTCCATACAAAGATGGTTACACAGCATGAGAATCCAAGGTTGTCTAGTAAGGTCATTAAACCATGCCTATTCTGTCAAAGCGAAGAGCATCGAATTCATGATTGTTCTAAATTCCCTGTAAGATCTCTTGAAGAGCGAAGGCAGTTCATTAAGGACAATAAGCTGTGCTACGGATGTCTGAAGCCCGGTCATAGTGCCAGAGAGTGTCGCTACAGACATACATGTGATACATGCAGAAGACGACATCCTACATGCCTGCACGATGACACCTTTGTTGTAAGGTCGAAGTCTTCTCCTAGTCATGCCTCAGAAAATGCACCTGAGAGAGTTGTAACAACGTCTTTGAGTGTAGAATCTGGTTGTACCTCCACCATCACCTTAATGATTGTACCTGTGTGGTTGTCTTCACAAAGAGACCCGGTCTCTGAGAAACTTGTCTATGCTCTTCTAGACACACAAAGTGACTCGGTCTTCATTGAAGAGGCAGTAAGTCAAACTCTAAAGGTAAACTCATGTCCAGTTACTCTTAGGCTCACTACTATGGTTGGAAGAGATTCATTAACATCAAGTGAAAGGGTGTCTGGTCTCAGAGTCAGAGGCTTTGATTCCACAGTCGTTCTAGACCTTCCTCCTGCATACACAAGGCAATGTATCCCTGTGGACCGTGCGCACATCCCGACCAATGAGACTGCCAGACACTGGAAACATCTCACTGCTCTCACAGATAAAATTCCCCCACTTCAAGATTGTGAGGTTGGACTCTTGATAGGATATAACTGTTCCAGAGCTCTAGCACCCAGAGAAGTGATCATTAAAGCAGACAACGAGCCATATGCTGTTCGCACGGATCTTGGATGGAGCATTGTGGGCCCTTCGTTGAAGAATCATGAGTCAATAAGAGGTGTTAATATATGTCACAGAGTATCTATCAAGGAAATTCCTTCTGTTACACCAGCAGATCTTATTAAATTACTGGAGTCAGATTTCAAGGACACTAATGAAAACACAAAGGCAGTGTCTCAGGAGGACATTGTGTTCTTAAACAGACTAGAAGAAAACGTCAAAATGAACAAAGACAATCACTTAGAAATGCCACTTCCTTTCAGGCAGAGACCCTTCCTTCCAGATAACAAACCCCTTGCGGTGGTAAGACTTCAACATCTCAAGAGGAGATTAGAGAAGGATAAAGTGTATAAAGAACATTATGTGAAGTTCATGAAGGAGATCATAGAAAACGGAGACGCTGAAGGAGACCTGGATGAAGGAAAGGAGGGAGAAAAATGGTACATCCCCCATCACGGGGTGTATCACTCAAAGAAGCCCGGGAAAATTCGCATAGTCTTCGACTGTTCTGCCAGATACAAGGGAACCAGCCTAAATGACCATTTGCTCACAGGCCCTGACCTGATGAATAGCCTGGTTGGAATTCTTTTAAGGTTCAGACATCATCCAGTTGCTTTGATGTGTGATATCGAAAGAATGTTTCACCAGTTCCATGTCGACAAAGCAGATCGAGACTACTTACGATTCCTTTGGTGGAGAAATGGAGATGTCAACTTACCACCTCAAACCTTTCGAATGAGAGTACATCTTTTTGGTGCCTCGTCGTTCCCTGGGTGTGCCAACTTTGGATTGAAGCATCTTGCAAAAGAGGGTGAGCATTCACACTCCCTAGGCTCACAATTCATTATGCGAGATTTTTACATGGATGATGGAGTTTCCAGTGTTGAAAATGCAGAGAAAGGAGTTCAGTTGGCACAAGAAGCACGTCATCTTTGTAGTCTGGGAGGTTTGAGGCTACATAAGTTTGTCTCTAACAATAAGGCAGTTTTAGAGAGCATACCATCCTCTGAACATGCAACAGATGTTAAGACTGTTGATCTTTCCCTCTCCAATGAGCCTTTGGAAAGAGCTTTAGGCCTTTACTGGCATCCAGATGATGACAACTTCATATTTCGTGTTAACTTTAAGGACCAACCAGCCACCCGAAGAGGTATACTGTCAACTGTGGCCTCCTTGTTCGATCCCTTAGGGTTTCTTTCGCCGTTTGTACTGAAGGGAAAGGCTATTCTTCAAGAAACCTGCAGAAATGGCATGGGCTGGGACGATCCCTTACCTGATGTGTTGCGGCCCAGGTGGGAGCACTGTAAGACAGATCTCACTAACTTGGTGAAGGTCAAGGTTCCTCGTTGTGTTGTACCTGCTAGATTTGGAAAAATCACAAGGAAAGAGATTCACAACTTTTCGGACGCCAGTACGAATGGGTATGGCCAGTGCTCATACCTCCGAATCGAAAACGAACAAGGTGATCTCCATTGTACTTTGCTCATGGCTAAATCTAGGGTAGCTCCACTCAAAGTCACAACAATTCCTCGGTTAGAGTTGACTGCGGCGGTTGTGTCAGTTGCAGTAAATGATGTGCTGAAAGAAGAAATGAATCTTACTGATGCAGAGGTATATTTCTGGACTGACTCCCAAGTGGTACTGGGTTACATCAGTAACGAAGCTTGTCGCTTTCACACATTTGTCGCGAATCGAGTTCAGAGAATTCATCACAGTTCCACTCCTCAACAGTGGCGGTATATTCCCTCAGATGAGAATCCAGCCGATTATGCATCACGAGGCCTAAGTATTGATGATCTTGTCACTTCCTGCTGGTTCACTGGACCCAACATCTTATGGCAAAGACATATACCTCCTCCTGCGGATGTTAACCCTCAACTTCAAATTGGAGATCCAGAGGTCAAAAAGGCTACATCACTGAATACCTATACAGTAGGGGACACCTGTTTATCTGACCGACTCACAAGGTTATCTTCATGGTCCAAAGTCACCCAAGCAGTGGCACGCCTACTTCGTAGAGTGAGAAAGGACAAGTCAAGTGATCACAGTACAGTAGCGGAGCGTGAGGATGCTTAGCGCACTGTTATCAAAGACTTGCAGAGTCAGACATATCCAGAGGAGATAGCATTACTGAGTAAGGGCAAGACACAACACCGCAGTAACAGGCTACACAATCTTGATGCCTTTGTGGATCATGATGGATTGCTTAAGGTGGGAGGAAGACTCGGCAATGCTTCTGTTTCACACTCTGTCAAACATCCGGTGATCCTTCCAAAGGAACATTACCTAACAAAACTCCTAATTGCTGATTGTCATAAGAAAACTGGACATCAAGGTAAAGGCTTAACTATCAATGAGATCAGATCAAGAGGATTCTGGATTCCAGGAGTAAACAGGACTGTAGCTTCTTTTGTGCAGCACTGTATAAAATGTCGTAAACACCGCAGACCCACAGAACATAAAAAAATGGCAGATCTGCCCTCAGAGCGCATAGATCCATCCCCGCCATTCACGTACTGTGGAATGGACTGTTTCGGCCCGTTCTTCACAAAACAAGGGCGTAGATCATGCAAGAGGTACGGACTTCTTCTCACCTGTTTCTGTTGCAGAGCCATCCACATTGAGATGCTGGATGATATGTCCACGGACTCCTTTATTAATAGTCTGAGATGTTTCATCGCCATCAGAGGAGCGGTTCGTCAGATAAAGTGTGACCAAGGAAGTAACTTTATTGGAGCCAAGAACGAGTTTGCAAAGGCTTTAAGGGAGATTGACAACAGCCGTCTGGTGGCATTCTTGGCAGAAAGGCAGTGTGACTTTGTCTTTAACGCACCTCATGCAAGTCACACCGGAGGAGTTTGGGAGAGACAGATTAGGACCGTAAGAAGCGTCCTTCATTCCACTCTGTCCTTATCTTCTGGAAGACTGGATGATTCCTGTCTACGGACCTTCTTCTACGAAGCTATGGCAATTGTAAATAGCCGACCGCTGACAATAGACAATCTAAATGATCCTAAAAGTCCTGAACCCCTAACCCCAAACCATCTGCTCACTTTGAAATCTGCCCAAGCTTTACCACCCCCTGGCAAATTTGTCAGAGAAGACCTGTATGCTCGCAAGAGATGGCGCTATATCCAGTACTTAGCCGAACAGTTCTGGAGCCGTTGGAGAAAGGAGTACTTGTCTAACATCGCAACCAGACAATGCTGGCTAACCCCCAAGAGGAACATGCAAGTTGGAGATATAGTGTTGGAGAAAGCAGAAGACATGCCTAGAAATGAGTGGCGTATGGCGGAGGTTATTGAGACTGTGGTTAGCAAGGACAATCTAGTGAGAAGAGTAAAAATACGCTTTGGAGACAGAAAGCTGGGAAAGGATGGAAAACGTCTGAGCAAACCATCAGTAGTCGAGCGCCCAGTGCAGAAGTTAGTCCTGCTGCTAGAGGCAGCTTAAACAACTTCATGTATCCTTTAAGTTAAGCAGTTCATAATAGATGATTAGTTCTTTGTTTTACTTTCATCTAGGCTAAGTATTGTTTAATTCATTTTGAAAATCACTCGTGATTTTGGTGGGAGTGTAAATAACCCACAGTTATTTGAGTAGTTTTAAATATGCTCTATATTCTGTACAGACTATACTGAACATTAGTTTAAGTTTTCTAAATATTATGTGTTTATTCTGTTTTGAAAATTTAATATCGGCAATTAAAGTTATTAAGCCTATAGAGACTTTTATTTTGAATTGACGGACTGCTGCGAAGATCAGGCATAAATGAAAATCGGGCACATGTGGAGATTGCTCATGCACGGAGAGAAGAAGCAACACGGTTACGGAGTCAAAACGTTTAAATATAAAGTTAAAGCAGCAAAGGGTAATTTAGATTAGTTATATTTGCCTGATTAGTGTAGCATACGGTTTATTTTGGTTATTTTTTGTGGTTTTTGGCTTTATTTTATTTTAGTACCTGGTTGAAGGAGGCACAAAGGTCAGTCAAGTGTATTTGTGCACTTTTAGGTAGTAATATAGTTTATGTGCTAGCTTATAAGTATTTGCTTGTTATACAAGTAATTTTATCTTGTTTATATTAGATGTTATCTTTAAAATGTGATAGTTTTGCTGTTAAATAGTATATTATTTCATTTCATTTTGCATGTATCTGAATTATTTGTGAATGTTGTTGTTTGTTCTAGCTCTTACGGTGTTGTTGTGGACTCAAATAAAAGGGGAATTGTGGATGCAAATAAGGTGTTTTAAAGTCTAATACAGTGCATTATAAGGAAAATAAAACAGGAAAAGAGTCAAACGCCAACATCAGTGCAAGAGTCAACTTTATTTCAACCGGGCTGCTACATAATGAACCAGCATGGCTTCTTTCCCATACTTCAACACTATGTAACTCATATTGAAAGTAGGCCAAACAAGTAAAAAAAAAAAAAAAAGACAAATAAATAAAGCAATCTTTTAAACAGGTCTCTCTAATTAACAAATCGATTTACAGTTTAATATCACAAAGTAGACAAACTAATATAGATAAAAAAATAAAATACTACCATGCCAATGCTAGGGCTTGAACCCACAACCTTGTGGGGACCTGCTGACCAGTAAACCTATGCTTTACCCACTGAGCTATCAGATCTGTCTTGGGCAAGCAGTCAATAAGCCTAATGAACCAGCATGGCTTCTTTCCCATACTTCAACACTATGTAACATTAAAATAGGCCAAACAAGTTTAAAAATAAGACAAATAAATAAAAAAATCTTTTAAACAGGTCTCTCTAATTAACAAATCGATTTACAGTTTAATATCACAAAGTAGACAAACTAGTATATTTAAAAAAATAAAAATACTAACATGCCAATGCTGGGGCTTGAACCCACAACCTTGTGGGGACCTGCTGAGCAGTAAACCTATGCTTTACCCACTGAGCTATCAGATCTGTCTTGTGCAAGCAGTCAATAAGCCTAATAAACCAGCATGGCTTCTTAGCCATACTTCAAAACTATGTAACATATTAAAATAGGCCAAACAAGTTTAAAAATAAGACAAATAAATAAAGAAATCTTTTAAACAGGTCTCTCTTATTAACAAATCGATTTACAGTTTAATATCACAAAGTAGACAAACTAGTATAATTTAAAAAAAAGAATACTACCATGCCAATGCTGGGGCTTGAACCCACAACCTTGTGGGGACCGACTGACCAGTAAACCTATGCTTTACCCACTGAGCTATCAGATCTGTCTTGGGCAAGCAGTCAATAAGCCTAATGAATCGAAATAAAATAAAGCAATCTTTTAAACAGGTCTCTCTAATTAACAAATCGATTTACAGTTTAATATCACAAAGTAGACAAACTAGTATATTTAAAAAAATAAAAATACTACCATGCCAATGCTGGGGCTTGAACCCAAAACCTTGTGGGGACCAGCTGACCAGTAAACCTATGCTTTACCCACTGAGCTATCAGATCTGTCTTATGCAAGCAGTCAATAAGCCTAATGAACCAGCATGGCTTCTTTGCCATACTTCAACACTATGTAACTCATATTGAAAGTAGGCCAAACAAGTAAAAAAAAAAAAGACATAAATAAAGCAATCTTTTAAACAGGTCTCTCTAAATAACAAATCGATTTACAGTTTAATATCACAAAGTAGACAAACTATTATATTGAAAAAAAAAAAAATACTACCATGCCAATGCTGGGGCTTGAACCCACAACCTTGTGGAGACCTGCTGACCAGTAAACCTATGCTTGACCCACTGAGCTATCAGATCTGTCTTGTGCAATCAGTCAATAAGCCTAATGAACCAGCATGGCTTCTTTGCCATACTTCAACACTATGTAACATATTAAAATAGGCCAAACAAGTTTAAAAATAAGACACATAAATAAAGAAATCTTTTAAACAGGTCTCTCTAATTAACAAATCGATTTACAGTTTAATATCACAAAGTAGACAAACTAGTACATTTAAAAAATAAAAATACTACCATGCCAATGCTGGGGCTTGAACCCACAACCTTGTGGGGACCTGCTGACCAGTAAACCTATGCTTTACCCACTGAGCTATCAGATCTGTCTTGTGCAAGCAGTCAATAAGCCTAATGAACCAGCATGGCTTCTTTCCAACACTTCAACACTATGTAACTCATATTGAAAGTAGGCCAAACAAGTAAAAAAAAAAAGACAAATAAATAAAGCAATCTTTTGAACAGGTCTCTCTAATTAACAAATCGATTTACAGTTTAATATCACAAAGTAGACAAACTAGTATTTAAAAAAAATATATACTACCATGCCAATGGTGGGGCTTGAACCCACAACCTTGTGGGGACCTGCTGACCAGTAAACCTATGCTTTACCCACTGAGCTATCAGATCTGTCTTGTGCAAGCAGTCAATAAGCTTAATGAACCAGCATGGCTTCTTTCCAATACTTCAACACGATGTAACTCATATTGAAAGTAGGCCAAACAAGTTTAAAAATAAGACAAATAAATAAAGCAATCTTTTAAACAGGTCTCTCTAATTAACAAATCGATTTACAGTTTAATATCACAAAGTAGACAAACTATTATATTAAAAAAAAATAATAAATACTACCATGCCAATGCTGGGGCTTGAACCCACAACCCTCTGAAGTTCATGGCTTCTTTGCCATACTTCAACACTATGTAACATATTAAAATAGGCCAAACAATTTTAAAAATAAGACAAATAAATAAAGAAATCTTTTAAACAGGTCTCTCTAATTAACAAATCGATTTACAGTTTAATATCACAAAGTAGACAAACTATTATACAAAAAAATAAAATAAAAATACTACCATGCCAATGCTGGGGCTTGAACCCACAACCTTGTGGGGACCTGCTGACCAGTAAACCTATGCTTTACCCACTGAGCTATCAGATCTGTCTTGTGCAAGCAGTCAATAAGCCTAATGAACCAGCATGGCTTCTTTGCCATACTTCAACACTATGTAACATATTAAAATAGGCCAAACAAGTTTAAAAATAAGACAAATAAATAAAGAAATCTTTTAAACAGGTCTCTCTAATTAACAAATCGATTTACAGTTTAATATCACAAAGTAGACAAACTAGTATATTTAAAAAAATAAAAATACTAACATGCCAATGCTGGGGCTTGAACCCACAACCTTGTGGGGACCTGCTGACCAGTAAACCTATGCTTTACCCACTGAGCTATCAGATCTGTCTTGTGCAAGCAGTCAATAAGCCTAATGAACCAGCATGGCTTCTTTCCATACTTCAAACTATTTAACTCATATTGAAAGTAGGCCAAACAAGTAAAAAAAAAGACAAATAAATAAAGCAATCTTTTAAACAGGTCTCTCTAATTAACAAATCGATTTACAGTTTAATATCACAAAGTAGACAAACTAGTGTATTTAAAAAAATAAAAATACTACCATGCCAATGCTGGGGCTTGAACCCACAACCTTGTGGGGACCTGCTGACCAATAAACCTATGCTTTACCCACTGAGCTATCAGATCTGTCTTGGGCAAGCAGTCAATAAGCCTAATGAACCAGCATGGCTTCTTTCCCATACTTCAACACTATGTAACATATTAAAATAGGCCAAACAAGTTAAAAAAAAAGACAAATAAATAAAGCAATCTTTTAAACAGGTCTCTCTAATTAACAAATCGATTTACAGTTTATATCACAAAGTAGACAAACTAGTATATTAAAAAAATAAAAATACTACCATGCCAATGCTGGGGCTTGAACCACAACTTGTGGGGACTGCTGAGCAGTAAACCTATGCTTTACCCCTGAGCTATCAGATCTGTCTTGTGCAAGCAGTCAATAAGCCTAATAACCAGCATGGCTTCTTGCCATACTTCAAACTATGTAACATATTAAAATAGGCCAAACAAGTTTAAAAATAAGACAAATAAATAAAGAAATCTTTTAAACAGGTCTCTCTAATTAACAAATCGATTTACAGTTTAATATCACAAAGTAGACAAACTAGTATTTAAAAAAAAATATATACTACCATGCAAATGGTGGGGCTTGAACCCACAACCTTGTGGGGACCTGCTGACCAGTAAACCTATGCTTTACCCACTGAGCTATCAGATCTGTCTTGTGCAAGCAGTCAATAAGCTAATGAACCAGCATGGCTTCTTTCCATACTTCAACACATGTAACTCATATTGAAAGTAGGCCAAACAAGTTTAAAAATAAGACAAATAAATAAAGAAATCTTTTAAACAGGTCTCTCTAATTAACAAATCGATTTACAGTTTAATATCACAAAGTAGACAAACTATTATATTAAAAAAAAATAAAAATACTACCATGCCAATGCTGGGGCTTGAACCCACAACCCTCTGAAGTTTCATGGCTTCTTTTGCCATACTTCAACACTATGTAACATATTAAAATAGGCCAAACAATTTAAAAATAAGACAAATAATAAAGAAATCTTTTAAACAGGTCTCTCTAATTAACAAATCGATTTACAGTTTAATATCACAAAGTAGACAAACTATTATATTGAAAAAAAAAATAAAATACTACCATGCCAATGCTGGGGCTTGAACCCACAACCTTGTGGGGACCTGCTGACCAGTAAACCTATGCTTTACCCACTGAGCTATCAGATCTGTCTTGTGCAAGCAGTCAATAAGCCTAATGAACCAGCATGGCTTCTTTGCCATACTTCAACACTATGTAACATATTAAAATAGGCCAAACAAGTTAAAAATAAGACAAATAAATAAAGAAATCTTTTAAACAGGTCTCTCTAATTAACAAATCGATTTACAGTTTAATATCACAAAGTAGACAAACTAGTATATTTAAAAAAATAAAAATACTACCATGCCAATGCTGGGGCTTGAACCCACAACCTTGTGGGGACCTGCTGACCAGTAAACCTATGCTTTACCCACTGAGCTATCAGATCTGTCTTGTGCAAGCAGTCAATAAGCCTAATGAACCAGCATGGCTTCTTTCCCATACTTCAACACTATGTAACTCATATTGAAAGTAGGCCAAACAAGTAAAAAAAAAAGACAAATAAATAAAGCAATCTTTTAAACAGGTCTCTCTAATTAACAAATCGATTTACAGTTTAATATCACAAAGTAGACAAACTAGTGTATTTAAAAAAATAAAAATACTACCATGCCAATGCTGGGGCTTGAACCCACAACCTTGTGGGGACCTGCTGACCAGTAAACCTATGCTTTACCCACTGAGCTATCAGATCTGTCTTGTGCAAGCAGTCAATAAGCCTAATAAACCAGCATGGCTTCTTAGCCATACTTCAACACTATGTAACATATTAAAATAGGCCAAACAAGTTTAAAAATAAGACAAATAAATAAAGAAATCTTTTAAACAGGTCTCTCTAATTAACAAATCGATTTACAGTTTAATATCACAAAGTAGACAAACTATTATATTGAAAAAAAAATAAAAATACTACCATGCCAATGCTGGGGCTTGAACCCACAACCTTGTGGGGACCTGCTGACCAGTAAACCTATGCTTTACCCACTGAGCTATCAGATCTGTCTTGTGCAAGCAGTCAATAAGCCTAATGAACCAGCATGGCTTCTTTCCCATACTTCAACACTATGTAACTCATATTGAAAGTAGGCCAAACAAGTAAAAAAAAAAGACAAATAAATAAAGCAATCTTTTAAACAGGTCTCTCTAATTAACAAATCGATTTACAGTTTAATATCACAAAGTAGACAAACTAGTGTATTTAAAAAAATAAAAATACTACCATGCCAATGCTGGGGCTTGAACCCACAACCTTGTGGGGACCTGCTGACCAGTAAACCTATGCTTTACCCACTGAGCTATCAGATCTGTCTTGTGCAAGCAGTCAATAAGCCTAATGAACCAGCATGGCTTCTTTCCCATACTTCAACACTATGTAACTCATATTGAAAGTAGGCCAAACAAGTAAAAAAAAAAAGACAAATAAATAAAGCAATCTTTTAAACAGGTCTCTCTAATTAACAAATCGATTTACAGTTTAATATCACAAAGTAGACAAACTAGTATTTAAAAAAAAATATATACTACCATGCCAATGGTGGGGCTTGAACCCACAACCTTGTGGGGACCTGCTGACCAGTAAACCTATGCTTTACCCACTGAGCTATCAGATCTGTCTTGGCAAGCAGTCAATAAGCCTAATGAACCAGCATGGCTTCTTTCCATACTTCAACACTATGTAACTCATATTGAAAGTAGGCCAAACAAGTTTAAAAATAAGACAAATAAATAAAGCAATCTTTTAAACAGGTCTCTCTAATTAACAAATCGATTTACAGTTTAATATCACAAAGTAGACAAACTATTATATTAAAAAAAATAAAAATACTACCATGCCAATGCTGGGGCTTGAACCCACAACCCTCTGAAGTTTCATGGCTTCTTGTGCAGCATAAGCTAATAACAGCATGCTTTTCCATACTCAACACTATGTAACATATTAAAATAGGCCAAACAATTTAAAAATAAGACAAATAAATAAAGAAATCTTTTAAACAGGTCTCTCTAATTAACAAATCGATTTACAGTTTAATATCACAAAGTAGACAAACTATATATTAAAAAAAATAAAAATACTACCATGCCAATGCTGGGGCTTGAACCCACAACCTTGTGGGGACCTGCTGACCAGTAAACCTATGCTTTACCCACTGAGCTATCAGATCTGTCTTGTGCAAGCAGTCAATAAGCCTAATGAACCAGCATGGCTTCTTTCCATACTTCAACACTATGTAACATATTAAATAGGCCAAACAAGTTAAAAATAAGACAAATAAATAAAGAAATCTTTTAACAGGTCTCTCTAATTAACAAATCGATTTACAGTTTAATATCACAAAGTAGACAAACTAGTATATTTAAAAAAATAAAAATACTACCATGCCAATGCTGGGGCTTGAACCCACAACCTTGTGGGGACCTGCTGACCAGTAAACCTATGCTTTACCCACTGAGCTATCAGATCTGTCTTGTGCAAGCAGTCAATAAGCCTAATGAACCAGCATGGCTTCTTTCCATACTTCAACACTATGTAACATATTAAATAGGCCAAACAAGTTAAAAAAAAGACAAATAAATAAAGAATCTTTTAAACAGGTCTCTCTAATTAACAAATCGATTTACAGTTTAATATCACAAAGTAGACAAACTATTATTAAAAAAAAAAAAATACTACCATGCCAATGCTGGGGCTTGAACCCACAACCTTGTGGGGACCTGCTGACCAGTAAACCTATGCTTTACCCACTGAGCTATCAGATCTGTCTTGTGCAAGCAGTCAATAAGCCTAATGAACCAGCATGGCTTCTTTGCCATACTTCAACACTATGTAACATTAAAATAGGCCAAACAAGTTTAAAAATAAGACAAATAAATAAAGAAATCTTTTAAACAGGTCTCTCTAATTAACAAATCGATTTACAGTTTAATATCACAAAGTAGACAAACTATATATTAAAAAAAAATAAAAATACTACCATGCCAATGCTGGGGCTTGAACCCACAACCTTGTGGGGACCTGCTGACCAGTAAACCTATGCTTTACCCACTGAGCTATCAGATCTGTCTTGTGCAAGCAGTCAATAAGCCTAATGAACCAGCATGGCTTCTTTGCCATACTTCAACACTATGTAACATATTAAAATAGGCCAAACAAGTTTAAAAATAAGACAAATAAATAAAGAATCTTTTAAACAGGTCTCTCTAATTAACAAATCGATTTACAGTTTAATATCACAAAGTAGACAAACTAGTATATTAAAAAAAATAAAAATACTACCATGCCAATGCTGGGGCTTGAACCCACAACCTTGTGGGGACCTGCTGACCAGTAAACCTATGCTTTACCCACTGAGCTATCAGATCTGTCTTGGCAAGCAGTCAATAAGCCTAATGAACCAGCATGGCTTCTTTCCCATACTTCAACACTATTAACATATTGAAAGTAGGCCAAACAAGTAAAAAAAAAGACAAATAAATAAAGCAATCTTTTAAACAGGTCTCTCTAATTAACAAATCGATTTACAGTTTAATATCACAAAGTAGACAAACTAGTTATTTAAAAAAATAAAAATACTACCATGCCAATGCTGGGGCTTGAACCCACAACCTTGTGGGGACCTGCTGACCAGTAAACCTATGCTTTACCCACTGAGCTATCAGATCTGTCTTGGCAAGCAGTCAATAAGCCTAATGAACCAGCATGGCTTCTTTCCCATACTTCAACACTATGTAACATATTGAAATAGGCCAAACAAGTTAAAAAAAAAAGAAAATAAATAAAGCAATCTTTTAAACAGGTCTCTCTAATTAACAAATCGATTTACAGTTTAATATCACAAAGTAGACAAACTAGTATATTAAAAAAATAAAAATACTACCATGCCAATGCTGGGGCTTGAACCCACAACCTTGTGGGGACCTGCTGACCAGTAAACCTATGCTTTACCCACTGAGCTATCAGATCTGTCTTGTGCAAGCAGTCAATAAGCCTAATAAACCAGCATGGCTTCTTAGCCATACTTCAACACTATGTAACATTAAAATAGGCCAAACAAGTTTAAAAATAAGACAAATAAATAAAGAAATCTTTTAAACAGGTCTCTCTAATTAACAAATCGATTTACAGTTTAATATCACAAAGTAGACAAACTATTATTTAAAAAAATAAAAATACTACCATGCCAATGCTGGGGCTTGAACCCACAACCTTGTGGGGACCTGCTGACCAGTAAACCTATGCTTTACCCACTGAGCTATCAGATCTGTCTTGTGCAAGCAGTCAATAAGCCTAATGAACCAGCATGGCTTCTTTCCATACTTCAACACTATGTAATCATATTGAAAGTAGGCCAAACAAGTTAAAAATAAGACAAATAAATAAAGAATCTTTTAAACAGGTCTCTCTAATTAACAAATCGATTTACAGTTTAATATCACAAAGTAGACAAACTATTATTTAAAAAAATAAAAATACTACCATGCCAATGCTGGGGCTTGAACCCACAACCTTGTGGGACCTGCTGACAGTAAACCTATGCTTACCCTGAGCTATCAGATCTGTCTTGTGCAAGCAGTCATAAGCCTAATAACCAGCATGGCTTCTTTGCCATACTTCAACACTATGTAACATATTAAAATAGGCCAAACAAGTTAAAAAATAAGACAAATAAATAAAGAATCTTTTAAACAGGTCTCTCTAATTAACAAATCGATTTACAGTTTAATATCACAAAGTAGACAAACTATTATTAAAAAAATAAAAATACTACATGCCAATGCTGGGGCTTGAACCCACAACCTTGTGGGGACCTGCTGACCAGTAAACCTATGCTTTACCCACTGAGCTATCAGATCTGTCTTGTGCAAGCAGTCAATAAGCCTAATGAACCAGCATGGCTTCTTTCCATACTTCAACACTATGTAACTATATTGAAATAGGCCAAACAAGTAAAAAAAAGACAAATAAATAAAGAATCTTTTAAACAGGTCTCTCTAATTAACAAATCGATTTACAGTTTAATATCACAAAGTAGACAAACTAGTTATTTAAAAAAATAAAAATACTACATGCCAATGCTGGGGCTTGAACCCACAACCTTGTGGGGACCTGCTGACCAGTAAACCTATGCTTTACCCACTGAGCTATCAGATCTGTCTTGTGCAAGCAGTCAATAAGCCTAATGAACCAGCATGGCTTCTTTCCCATACTTCAACACTATGTAACTCATATTGAAAGTAGGCCAAACAAGTAAAAAAAAAGACAAATAAATAAAGCAATCTTTTAAACAGGTCTCTCTAATTAACAAATCGATTTACAGTTTAATATCACAAAGTAGACAAACTATATATTAAAAAAAAAAAATACTACCATGCCAATGCTGGGGCTTGAACCACAACTTGTGGGACCTGCTGACCAGTAAACCTATGCTTTACCACTGAGCTATCAGATCTGTTTGGCAAGCAGTCATAAGCCTAATAACCAGCATGGCTTTTTCCATACTTCAACACTATTAACATATTAAATAGGCCAAACAAGTTTAAAAAAAGACAAATAAATAAAGCAATCTTTTAAACAGGTCTCTCTATTAACAAATCGATTTACAGTTTAATATCACAAGTAGCAAAACTATATATTTAAAAAAATAAAAATACTACCATGCCAATGCTGGGGCTTGAACCCACAACCTTGTGGGACCTGCTGACCAGTAAACTATGCTTTACCCACTGAGCTATCAGATCTGTCGTGCAAGCAGTCAATAAGCCTAAAACCAGCATGGTTCTTCCATACTTCAACACTAGTAACATATTAAAAGCCAAACAAGTTAAAAAAAAGACAAATAAATAAAGAATCTTTAAACAGGTCTCTCTAATTAACAAATCGATTTACAGTTTATATCACAAAGTAGACAAAACCTAGTATTTAAAAAAATAAAATACTACCATGCCAATGCTGGGGCTTGAACCCACAACCTTGTGGGGACCTGCTGACCAGTAAAACCTATGCTTTACCACTGAGCTATCAGATCTGTCTTGTGCAAGCAGTCAATAAGCCTAATGAACCAGCATGGCTTCTATCCCAACTTCAACACTATTGTAACTCATATTAAAGTAGGCCAAACAAGGTTAAAAAAAAAGACAAAATAAATAAAGAATCTTTTAAACAGGTCTCTCTAATTAACAAATCGATTTACAGTTTAATATCACAAAGTAGACAAACTAGTATTTAAAAAAATAAAATACTACCATGCCAATGCTGGGCTGAACCCAACCTTGTGGGACCTGCTGACCAGTAAACCTTGCTCTTACCCACTGAGCTATCAGATCTGCTTGTGCAAGCAGTCAATAAGCCTAATAAACCAGCATGGCTTCTTTCCATACTTCAACCTAATGTAACATATTAAATAGGCCAAACAAGTTTAAAAAATAAGACAAATAAATAAAGAAATTTTTAAACAGGTCTCTCTAATTAACAAATCGATTTACAGTTTAATATCACAAAGTAGACAAACTAGTATATTTAAAAAAATAAAAATACTACCATGCCAATGCTGGGCTTGAACCCACAACCTTGTGGGGACCTGCTGACCAGTAAACCTATGCTTTACCCACTGAGCTATCAGATCTGTCTTGTGCAAGCATTCAATAAGCCTAATGAACCAGCATGGCTTCTTTCCATACTTCAACACTATGTAACTATATTGAAATAGGCCAAACAAGTAAAAAAAAAAGACAAATAAATAAAGCAATCTTTTAAACAGGTCTCTCTAATTAACAAATCGATTTACAGTTTAATATCACAAAGTAGACAAACTAGTATATTTAAAAAAAAAAAATACATGCCAATGCTGGGCTTGAACCCACAACCTTGTGGGGACCTGCTGACCAGTAAACCTATGCTTTACCCACTGAGCTATCAGATCTGTCTTGTGCAAGCAGTCAATAAGCCTAATGAACCAGCATGGCTTCTTTCCATACTTCAACACTATGTAACATATTAAAGTAGGCCAAACAAGTTTAAAAAAAGACAAATAAATAAAGAATCTTTTAAAGGTCTCTCTAATTAACAAATCGATTTACAGTTTAATATCACAAAGTAGACAAACTAGTATTTAAAAAAAAAAATACTACCATGCCAATGCTGGGGCTTGAACCCACAACCTTGTGGGGACCTGCTGACCAGTAAACCTATGCTTTACCCACTGAGCTATCAGATCTGTCTTGGCAAGCAGTCAATAAGCCTAATGAACCAGCATGGCTTCTTTCCATACTTCAACACTATTAACATATTGAAAGTAGGCCAAACAAGTTTAAAAAAAGACAAATAAAT
>JBCEWE010001354.1:0-15000 GCA_039877035.1 Silurus lanzhouensis
AAAATTAAAACAACAAACAACGGGGACGCAAAAAAAGGGGGAAATGAAACTATGGATTGAATAAAGGTCAGGGGTGTCAAACTCAACTCACAGTGAGACAGAATTGAAAACTAGAATGAAGTCGCGGGCCAAACTCAATATTTTGAAAAATTGACTGTAATTGTGCATGTTTTCTGTCTCCAGATGTGTAATGTTTTCATATGGAAACGAACTTTAGCATAACATTGAATCTGGATACAGACTCTCAGCTGAGCATCATGTCTGGATACAGACTCTGTGCTGTGCATCATGTCTGGGTTTAGTCTCTGAGCTGAGCATCATGTCTGGGTTTAGTCTCTGAGCTGAGCATCATGTCTGGGTTTAGACTCTGTGCTGTGCATCATGTCTGGGTTTAGTCTCTGAGCTGAGCTCATGTCTGGGTTTAGTCTCTGAGCTGAGCATCATGTCTGGGTTTAGACTCTGTGCTGTGCATCATGTCTGGTTTAGTCTCTGAGCTGAGCATCATGTCTGGGTTTCTCTGAGCTGAGCATCATGTCTGGGTTTAGACTCTGTGCTGTGCATCATGTCTGGGTTTAGACTCTGTGCTGAGCATCATGTCTGGTACAGACTCTCAGCTGAGCATCATGTCTGGGTTTAGACTCTGAGCTGAGCATCATGTCTGGTTTAGACTCTGAGCTGAGCATCATGTCTGGGTTTAGACTCTGTGCTGAGCATCATGTCTGGATAGACTCTCAGCTGAGCATCATGTCTGGTTTAGTCTCTGAGCTGAGCATCATGTCTGGGTTTAGACTCTGTGCTGAGCATCATGTCTGGGTTTAGACTCTGTGCTGTGCATCATGTCTGGGTTTAGACTCTGAGCTGAGCATCATGTCTGGGTTTAGACTCTGTGCTGAGCATCATGTCTGGATACAGACTCAGCTGAGCATCATGTCTGGGTTTAGTCTCTGAGCTGAGCATCATGTCTGGGTTTAGACTCTGAGCTGAGCATCATGTCTGGGTTTAGGCTCTGAGCTGAGCATCATGTCTGGGTTTAGACTCTGTGCTGAGCATCATGTCTGGGTTTAGACTCTGTGCTGTGCATCATGTCTGGGTTTAGACTCTGAGCTGAGCATCATGTCTGGGTTTAGACTCTGAGCTGAGCATCATGTCTGGGTTTAGACTCTGTGCTGAGCATCATGTCTGGGTTTAGACTCTGTGCTGAGCATCATGTCTGGGTTTAGACTCTGCTGCTGCATCATGTCTGGGTTTAGACTCTCAGCTGAGCATCATGTCTGGGTTTAGTCTCTGAGCTGAGCATCATGTCTGGGTTTAGACTCTGTGCTGCATCATGTCTGGGTTTAGACTCGTGCTGAGCATCATGTCTGGGTAGACTCTCTGAGCATCATGTCTGGGTTTAGTCTCTGAGCTGAGCATCATGTCTGGTTTAGACTCTGAGCTGAGCATCATGTCTGGGTTTAGACTCTGAGCTGAGCATCATGTCTGGTTAGACTCTGTGCTGAGCATCATGTCTGGGTTTAGACTGAGCTGAGCATCATGTCTGGGTTTAGCTCTGTGCTGTGCATCATGTCTGGGTTTAGACTCTGTGCTGAGCATCATGTCTGGGTTTAGACTCTGAGCTGAGCATCATGTCTGGGTTTAGACTCTGTGCTGAGCATCATGTCTGGGTTTAGACTCTGTGCTGAGCATGTCTGGGTTTAGACTCTGTGCTGAGCATCATGTCTGGGTTTAGACTCTGAGCTGAGCATCATGTCTGGGTTTAGTCTCTGAGCTGAGCATCATGTCTGGGTTTAGACTCTGTGCTGAGCATCATGTCTGGTTTAGTCTGAGCTGAGCATCATGTCTGGGTTTAGTCTCTGAGCTGAGCATCATGTCTGGGTTTAGAC
This sequence comes from Silurus lanzhouensis, assembly GCA_039877035.1. Taxonomy (NCBI): domain Eukaryota; kingdom Metazoa; phylum Chordata; class Actinopteri; order Siluriformes; family Siluridae; genus Silurus; species Silurus lanzhouensis. The sequence goes on from JBCEWE010001354.1 coordinate 1,884, forward strand.
TCTGTGCTGAGCATCATGTCTGGGTTTAGACTCTGTGAGCATCATGTCTGGGTACAGACTCTCAGCTGAGCATCATGTCTGGGTTTAGTCTGAGCTGAGCATCATGTCTGGGTTTAGACTCTGTGCTGAGCATCATGTCTGGGTTTAGACTCTGTGCTGAGCATCATGTCTGGTAGACTCTCTGAGCATCATGTCTGGGTTTAGACTCTGAGCTGAGCATATGTCTGGGTTTAGACTCTGTGCTGAGCATCATGTCTGGGTTTAGACTCTGTGCTGTGCATCATGTCTGGGTTTAGTCTCTGAGCTGAGCATCATGTCTGGTTTAGACTCTGTGAGCATCATGTCTGTAGACTCTGCTGAGCATCATGTCTGGGTTTAGTCTCTGCTGAGCATCATGTCTGGGTTAGACTCTGAGCTAGCATGTCTGGGTTTAGACTCTGAGCTGAGCATCATGTCTGGGTTTAGACTCTGTGCTGAGCATCATGTCTGGGTTAGACTCTGTGCTGTGCATCATGTCTGGGTTTAGACTCTGAGCTGAGCATCATGTCTGGGTTTAGACTCTGAGCTGAGCATCATGTCTGGGTTTAGACTCTGTGCTGAGCATCATGTCTGGGTTTAGACTCTGTGCTGAGCATCATGTCTGGGTTTAGACTCTGCTGAGCATCATGTCTGGGTTTAGACTCTGTGCTGTGCATCATGTCTGGGTTTAGACTCTGAGCTGAGCATCATGTCTGGGTTTAGTCTCTGAGCTGAGCATCATGTCTGGGTTTAGACTCTGTGCTGAGCATCATGTCTGGGTTTAGACTCTGTGCTGAGCATCATGTCTGGGTAGACTCAGCTGAGCATCATGTCTGGGTTTAGACTCTGAGCTGAGCATCATGTCTGGGTTTAGACTCTGAGCTGAGCATCATGTCTGGGTTTAGCTCTGAGCTGAGCATCATGTCTGGGTTTAGACTCTGTCTGAGCATCATGTCTGGGTTTAGACTGAGAGCATCATGTCTGGGTTTAGTCTCTGTGCTGTGCATCATGTCTGGGTTTAGACTCTGTGCTGAGCATCATGTCTGGGTTTAGACTCTGAGCTGAGCATCATGTCTGGGTTTAGACTCTGTGCTGAGCATCATGTCTGGGTTTAGACTCTGTGCTGAGCATCATGTCTGGGTTTAGACTCTGAGCTGAGCATCATGTCTGGGTTTAGACTCTGTGCTGAGCATCATGTCTGGGTTTAGACTCTGAGCTGCATCATGTCTGGTTTAGACTCTGAGCTGAGCATCATGTCTGGGTTTAGACTGTGCTATCATGTCTGGGTTTAGACTCTGAGCTGAGCATCATGTCTGGGTTTAGACTGAGCATCATGTCTGGGTTTAGACTCTGTGCTGAGCATCATGTCTGGGTTTAGACTCTGAGCTGAGCATCATGTCTGGGTTTAGACTCTGAGCTGAGCATCATGTCTGGGTTTAGTCTCTGAGCTGAGCATCATGTCTGGGTTTAGACTCTGTGCTGTGCATCATGTCTGGGTTAGTCTCTGAGCTGAGCATCATGTCTGGGTTTAGTCTCTGAGCTGAGCATCATGTCTGGGTTTAGACTCTGTGCTGTGCATCATGTCTGGGTTTAGACTCTGTGCTGAGCATCATGTCTGGATACAGACTCTCAGCTGAGCATCATGTCTGGGTTTAGTCTCTGAGCTGAGCATCATGTCTGGGTTTAGACTCTGTGCTGAGCATCATGTCTGGGTTAGACTCTGTGCTGAGCATCATGTCTGGATACAGACTCTCAGCTGAGCATCATGTCTGGGTTAGTCTCTGAGCTGAGCATCATGTCTGGGTTTAGACTCTGAGCTGAGCATCATGTCTGGGTTTAGGCTCTGAGCTGAGCATCATGTCTGGGTTTAGACTCTGTGCTGAGCATCATGTCTGGGTTTAGACTCTGTGCTGTGCATCATGTCTGGGTTTAGACTCTGAGCTGAGCATCATGTCTGGGTTTAGACTCTGAGCTGAGCATCATGTCTGGGTTTAGACTCTGTGCTGAGCATCATGTCTGGGTTTAGACTCTGTGCTGAGCATCATGTCTGGGTTTAGACTCTGTGCTGAGCATCATGTCTGGGTTTAGACTCTGTGCTGTGCATCATGTCTGGGTTTAGACTCTCAGCTGAGCATCATGTCTGGGTTTAGTCTCTGAGCTGAGCATCATGTCTGGGTTTAGACTCTGTGCTGTGCATCATGTCTGGGTTTAGACTCTGTGCTGAGCATCATGTCTGGATACAGACTCTCAGCTGAGCATCATGTCTGGGTTTAGTCTCTGAGCTGAGCATCATGTCTGGGTTTAGACTCTGAGCTGAGCATCATGTCTGGGTTTAGGCTCTGAGCTGAGCATCATGTCTGGGTTTAGACTCTGTGCTGAGCATCATGTCTGGGTTTAGACTGAGCTGAGCATCATGTCTGGGTTTAGTCTCTGTGCTGTGCATCATGTCTGGGTTTAGACTCTGTGCTGAGCATCATGTCTGGGTTTAGACTCTGAGCTGAGCATCATGTCTGGGTTTAGACTCTGTGCTGAGCATCATGTCTGGGTTTAGACTCTGTGCTGAGCATCATGTCTGGGTTTAGACTCTGAGCTGAGCATCATGTCTGGGTTTAGACTCTGTGCTGAGCATCATGTCTGGGTTTAGACTCTGTGCTTAACATCATGTCTGGGTTTAGACTCTGAGCTGAGCATCATGTCTGGGTTTAGACTCTGTGCTAAGCATCATGTCTGGGTTTAGACTCTGAGCTGAGCATCATGTCTGGGTTTAGACTCTGAGCTGAGCATCATGTCTGGGTTTAGACTCTGTGCTGAGCATCATGTCTGGGTTTAGACTCTGTGCTGAGCATCATGTCTGGGTTTAGACTCTGAGCTGAGCATCATGTCTGGGTTTAGACTCTGTGCTGAGCATCATGTCTGGGTTTAGACTCTGTGCTTAACATCATGTCTGGGTTTAGACTCTGAGCTGAGCATCATGTCTGGGTTTAGACTCTGTGCTAAGCATCATGTCTGGGTTTAGACTCTGAGCTGAGCATCATGTCTGGGTTTAGACTCTGAGCTGAGCATCATGTCTGGGTTTAGACTCTGAGCTGAGCATCATGTCTGAATACAGACTCTGAGCTGAGCATCATGTCTGGGTTTAGTCTCTGAGCTGTGCATCATGTCTGGGTTTAGACTCTGTGCTGTGCATCATGTCTGGGTTTAGACTCTGTGCTGTGCATCATGTCTGGCTTTAGACTGAGCTGAGCATCATGTCTGGGTTTAGACTCTGAGCTGAGCATCATGTCTGGGTTTAGACTCTGTGCTGAGCATCATGTCTGGGTTTAGACTCTGTGCTGAGCATCATGTCTGGGTTTAGTCTCTGAGCTGAGCATCATGTCTGGGTTTAGACTCTGTGCTGAGCATCATGTCTGGGTTTAGACTCTGTGCTGTGCATCATGTCTGGGTTTAGACTCTTGAGCTGAGCATCATGTCTGGGTTTAGACTCTGTGCTGAGCATCATGTCTGGGTTTAGACTCTGTGCTGTGCATCATGTCTGGGTTTAGTCTCTGAGCTGAGCATCATGTCTGGGTTTAGACTCTGAGCTGAGCATCATGTCTGGGTTTAGACTCTGTGCTGAGCATCATGTCTGGGTTTAGACTCTGAGCTGAGCATCATGTCTGGGTTTAGACTCTGAGCTGAGCATCATGTCTGGGTTTAGACTCTGAGCTGAGCATCATGTCTGGGTTTAGACTCTGTGCTGTGCATCATGTCTGGGTTTAGACTCTGAGCTGAGCATCATGTCTGGGTTTAGACTCTGTGCTGAGCATCATGTCTGGGTTTAGTCTCTGAGCTGAGCATAATGTCTGGGTTTAGACTCTGTGCTGAGCATCATGTCTGGGTTTAGACTCTGTGCTGTGCATCATGTCTGGGTTTAGACTCTGAGCTGAGCATCATGTCTGGGTTTAGACTCTGAGCTGAGCATCATGTCTGGGTTTAGACTCTGTGCTGAGCATCATGTCTGGGTTTAGACTCTGTGCTGAGCATCATGTCTGGGTTTAGACTCTGTGCTGTGCATCATGTCTGGGTTTAGACTCTGTGCTGAGCATCATGTCTGGGTTTAGTCTCTGAGCTGAGCATCATGTCTGGGTTTAGTCTCTGAGCTAGCATCATGTCTGGGTTTAGACTCTGAGCTGAGCATCATGTCTGGGTTTAGTCTCTGAGCTGAGCATCATGTCTGGGTTTAGACTCTGAGCTGAGCATCATGTCTGGGTTTAGACTCTGTGCTGTGCATCATGTCTGGGTTTAGACTCTGTGCTGTGCATCATGTCTGGGTTTAGACTCTGAGCTGAGCATCATGTCTGGGTTTAGACTCTGAGCTGAGCATCATGTCTGGGTTTAGACTCTGTGCTGAGCATCATGTCTGGGTTTAGACTCTGTGCTGAGCATCATGTCTGGGTTTAGACTCTGAGCTGAGCATCATGTCTGGGTTTAGACTCTGAGCTGAGCATCATGTCTGGGTTTAGACTCTGAGCTGAGCATCATGTCTGGGTTTAGACTCTGAGCTGAGCATCATGTCTGGGTTTAGTCTCTGAGCTGAGCATCATGTCTGGGTTTAGGCTCTGTGCTGAGCATCATGTCTGGGTTTAGACTCTGAGCTGAGCATCATGTCTGGGTTTAGACTCTGAGCTGAGCATCATGTCTGGATACAGACTCTCAGCTGAGCATCATGTCTGGGTTTAGGCTCTGAGCTGAGCATCATGTCTGGGGTTTAGACTCTGTTCTGTGCATCATGTCTGGGTTTAGACTCTGTGCTGTGCATCATGTCTGGGTTTAGACTGAGCTGAGCATCATGTCTGGGTTTAGACTCTGTGCTGAGGCATCATGTCTGGGTTTAGACTCTGAGCTGAGCATCATGTCTGGGTTTAGACTCTGTGCTGAGCATCATGTCTGGGTTAGACTCTGTGCTGAGCATCATGTCTGGGTTTAGACTCTGTGCTGAGCATCATGTCTGGGTTTAGACTCTGAGCTGAGCATCATGTCTGGATACAGACTCTGAGCTGAGCATCATGTCTGGGTTTAGGCTCTGAGCTGAGCATCATGTCTAGGTTTAGACTCTGTTCTGTGCATCATGTCTGGGTTTAGACTCTGTGCTGTGCATCATGTCTGGGTTTAGACTGAGCTGAGCATCATGTCTGGGTTTAGTCTCTGAGCTGAGCATCATGTCTGGGTTTAGACTCTGTGCTGAGCATCATGTCTGGGTTTAGACTCTGTGCTGTGCATCATGTCTGGGTTTAGTCTCTGAGCTGAGCATCATGTCTGGGTTTAGACTCTGAGCTGAGCATCATGTCTGGGTTTAGACTCTGTGCTGAGCATCATGTCTGGGTTTAGACTCTGAGCTGAGCATCATGTCTGGGTTTAGACTCTGAGCTGAGCATCATGTCTGGGTTTAGACTCTGAGCTGAGCATCATGTCTGGGTTTAGACTCTGTGCTGTGCATCATGTCTGGGTTTAGACTCTGAGCTGAGCATCATGTCTGGGTTTAGACTCTGTGCTGAGCATCATGTCTGGGTTTAGTCTCTGAGCTGAGCATAATGTCTGGGTTTAGACTCTGTGCTGAGCATCATGTCTGGGTTTAGACTCTGTGCTGTGCATCATGTCTGGGTTTAGACTCTGAGCTGAGCATCATGTCTGGGTTTAGACTCTGAGCTGAGCATCATGTCTGGGTTTAGACTCTGTGCTGAGCATCATGTCTGGGTTTAGACTCTGTGCTGAGCATCATGTCTGGGTTTAGACTCTGTGCTGTGCATCATGTCTGGGTTTAGACTCTGTGCTGAGCATCATGTCTGGGTTTAGTCTCTGAGCTGAGCATCATGTCTGGGTTTAGTCTCTGAGCTAAGCATCATGTCTGGGTTTAGACTCTGAGCTGAGCATCATGTCTGGGTTTAGTCTCTGAGCTGAGCATCATGTCTGGGTTTAGACTCTGAGCTGAGCATCATGTCTGGGTTTAGACTCTGTGCTGTGCATCATGTCTGGGTTTAGACTCTGTGCTGTGCATCATGTCTGGGTTTAGACTCTGAGCTGAGCATCATGTCTGGGTTTAGACTCTGAGCTGAGCATCATGTCTGGGTTTAGACTCTGTGCTGAGCATCATGTCTGGGTTTAGACTCTGTGCTGAGCATCATGTCTGGGTTTAGACTCTGAGCTGAGCATCATGTCTGGGTTTAGACTCTGAGCTGAGCATCATGTCTGGGTTTAGACTCTGAGCTGAGCATCATGTCTGGGTTTAGACTCTGAGCTGAGCATCATGTCTGGGTTTAGACTCTGAGCTGAGCATCATGTCTGGGTTTAGACTCTGAGCTGAGCATCATGTCTGGGTTTAGTCTCTGAGCTGAGCATCATGTCTGGGTTTAGGCTCTGTGCTGAGCATCATGTCTGGGTTTAGACTCTGAGCTGAGCATCATGTCTGGGTTTAGACTCTGAGCTGAGCATCATGTCTGGATACAGACTCTCAGCTGAGCATCATGTCTGGGTTTAGGCTCTGAGCTGAGCATCATGTCTGGGTTTAGACTCTGAGCTGAGCATCATGTCTGGGTTTAGACTCTGAGCTGAGCATCATGTCTGGGTTTAGACTCTGTGCTGAGCATCATGTCTGGGTTTAGACTCTGTGCTGAGCATCATGTCTGGGTTTAGACTCTGAGCTGAGCATCATGTCTGGGTTTAGACTCTGAGCTGAGCATCATGTCTGGGTTTAGACTCTGAGCTGAGCATCATGTCTGGGTTTAGACTCTGAGCTGAGCATCATGTCTGGGTTTAGACTCTGAGCTGAGCATCATGTCTGGGTTTAGACTCTGAGCTGAGCATCATGTCTGGGTTTAGTCTCTGAGCTGAGCATCATGTCTGGGTTTAGGCTCTGTGCTGAGCATCATGTCTGGGTTTAGACTCTGAGCTGAGCATCATGTCTGGGTTTAGACTCTGAGCTGAGCATCATGTCTGGATACAGACTCTCAGCTGAGCATCATGTCTGGGTTTAGGCTCTGAGCTGAGCATCATGTCTGGGTTTAGACTCTGTTCTGTGCATCATGTCTGGGTTTAGACTCTGTGCTGTGCATCATGTCTGGGTTTAGACTGAGCTGAGCATCATGTCTGGGTTTAGACTCTGTGCTGAGCATCATGTCTGGGTTTAGACTCTGAGCTGAGCATCATGTCTGGGTTTAGACTCTGTGCTGAGCATCATGTCTGGGTTTAGACTCTGTGCTGAGCATCATGTCTGGGTTTAGACTCTGTGCTGAGCATCATGTCTGGGTTTAGACTCTGAGCTGAGCATCATGTCTGGGTTTAGTCTCTGAGCTGAGCATCATGTCTGGGTTTAGACTCTGAGCTGAGCATCATGTCTGGGTTTAGACTCTGTGCTGTGCATCATGTCTGGGTTTAGACTCTGTGCTGTGCATCATGTCTGGGTTTAGACTCTGAGCTGAGCATCATGTCTGGGTTTAGACTCTGAGCTGAGCATCATGTCTGGGTTTAGACTCTGTGCTGAGCATCATGTCTGGGTTTAGACTCTGTGCTGAGCATCATGTCTGGGTTTAGACTCTGAGCTGAGCATCATGTCTGGGTTTAGACTCTGAGCTGAGCATCATGTCTGGGTTTAGACTCTGAGCTGAGCATCATGTCTGGGTTTAGACTCTGAGCTGAGCATCATGTCTGGGTTTAGACTCTGAGCTGAGCATCATGTCTGGGTTTAGACTCTGAGCTGAGCATCATGTCTGGTTAGTCTCTGAGCTGAGCATCATGTCTGGGTTTAGGCTCTGTGCTGAGCATCATGTCTGGGTTTAGACTCTGAGCTGAGCATCATGTCTGGGTTTAGACTCTGAGCTGAGCATCATGTCTGGATACAGACTCTCAGCTGAGCATCATGTCTGGGTTTAGGCTCTGAGCTGAGCATCATGTCTGGGTTTAGACTCTGTTCTGTGCATCATGTCTGGGTTTAGACTCTGTGCTGTGCATCATGTCTGGGTTTAGACTGAGCTGAGCATCATGTCTGGGTTTAGACTCTGTGCTGAGCATCATGTCTGGTTTAGACTCTGAGCTGAGCATCATGTCTGGGTTTAGACTCTGTGCTGAGCATCATGTCTGGGTTTAGACTCTGTGCTGAGCATCATGTCTGGGTTTAGACTCTGTGCTGAGCATCATGTCTGGGTTTAGACTCTGAGCTGAGCATCATGTCTGGATACAGACTCTGAGCTGAGCATCATGTCTGGGTTTAGGCTCTGAGCTGAGCATCATGTCTAGGTTTAGACTCTGTTCTGTGCATCATGTCTGGGTTTAGACTCTGTGCTGTGCATCATGTCTGGGTTTAGACTGAGCTGAGCATCATGTCTGGGTTTAGTCTCTGAGCTGAGCATCATGTCTGGGTTTAGGCTCTGTGCTGAGCATCAGGTCTGGGTTTAGACTCTGAGCTGAGCATCATGTCTGGGTTTAGACTCTGAGCTGAGCATCATGTCTGGATACAGACTCTGAGCTGAGCATCATGTCTGGGTTTAGGCTCTGAGCTGAGCATCATGTCTGGGTTTAGACTCTGTTCTGTGCATCATGTCTGGGTTTAGACTCTGTGCTGTGCATCATGTCTGGGTTTAGACTGAGCTGAGCATCATGTCTGGGTTTAGACTCTGAGCTAAACATCATGTCTGGGTTTAGACTCTGAGCTAAACATCATGTCTGGGTTTAGGCTCTGAGCTGAGGATTGAGTGAAGATGTTCATCAGTGAGACTCCTGAGTGGTGTTTTGTTCATCTTCATTAAAGAGAACAGTTACACACACAGATATGTGGTGGTGAACACGGAGTTGGAGCAGTGTGTCGGGGAGGAAACATGGAAACTGTGCAGCACACACAGAGTCGTACTTGAGCGTGACTTGAGCGTGTCTCTACACTGAAGTTCAATCAGCTTCATTTGAAGGTTGTTTGGTGCGCTTTCCACGTCAACCACAAACGGATTACTGAGCAGATCAAATCTACATTTCTGGGCTTCAAAGTCGGAAAATCTCTGTGTAAATTCAGCGCTGAGTAGGCAGAGTTTTTCAGTGCGGAGTTTTTCAGTGCGGAGTTTTTTAGTGCAGAGTTTTTCAGTGGTCTCGACTGACGCGTCAACGCACTAATTACTAATTGGATTTGTAGTATTAGCGGTGTATGCGTTATACACTGTTGGACCAGCTCTAATACACATTTGATATGAACTCGCGGGCCAAATATAATTACACCGCGGGCCTGAGTTGGACACCCCTGGTCTGAACCCTCAGGAACCCAATTCAGAAAAAAGAAGATAGAAGTAGGTGAATGTGTAAAAGATAAGGGTGTGTATGCAGCTCTATATCTATAGTAAAGGCTGATGCATTTCATGAAATAAACTAATAACAGTTTATCACTTAAGTTATTCTGTTGTCTGCTAATGTATAGTATTTACTTTATCATAATGTGTGTAGCAACAGAACAATTCCAGCCTCACAGGACCTGCTGCCTGGACCTGCTACAGGACCTGCTACAGGACCTGCTGAAAAGACCTGCTACAGGACCTGCTACAGGACCTGCTGAAAAGACCTGCTACAGGACCTGCTACAGGACCTGCTGAAAAGACCTGCTACAGGACCTGCTACAGGACCTGCTGAAAAGACCTGCTACAGGACCTGCTACAGGACCTGCTGCCTGGACCTGCTACAGGACCTGCTACAGGACCTGCTGAAAAGACCTGCTACAGGACCTGCTACAGGACCTGCTGAAAAGACCTGCTACAGGACCTGCTACAGGACCTGCTGAAAAGACCTGCTACAGGACCTGCTACAGGACCTGCTGAAAAGACCTGCTACAGGACCTGCTACAGGACCTGCTGAAAAGACCTGCTACAGGACCTGCTACAGGACCTGCTGAAAAGACCTGCTACAGGACCTGCTACAGGACCTGCTGCCTGGACCTGCTACAGGACCTGCTACAGGACCTGCTACAGGACCTGCTACAGGACCTGCTACAGGACCTGCTACAGGACCTGCTGAAAAGACCTGCTACAGGATCTGCTGGACTGCGGTTAAACAGCTGCATTGTGAAACTGCACTTTTCTTTGTGTTGGGTGTGTAATTGTGTATTATGGGTGGTGAAAGCGGGTAAAATAGACGTAAAGACGCTTCAGAACTGCGTTTCTGTTATTAAAAAAGACATTTAAAAAATTTATTCTATTTTTTCATCAAAGCATAAATACTACAATTTGGTGTTTGTGGTGTAAATATTTATATAATCAGGGAATCATATTCAAACACTCTTAAAACATCTTTACTGTATGGTGTTTGAGACTCCACAGTAAAAGCAAATCACATTTATTTTAACTTCCTTTAAATGTTTACTAATTTATATAAATGATCTTTTACTCAGAGTGACACTGAACACACTGAACTCATTTTCAGCTCGTTCTACTGTACAATCTTCACCAAACACACACACACATCATCAGTGCTTTTAAATCACCACATTCACACACTCAAAACATTTCTTTTATAGCTGTACTCAATCTTTTCAATAATTATTGTGATGAGTCTCTGTCTCTATAAAATGCTCTGATGTTTGGACTGATTTCAAAGATTGAGTAAATCTATAAATGAAAATGATTAATGAGTGTGTGAATGTGGTGATTAAACTGCACTGAGGTTTATGTTTTAAAAAATTGAAAACTAGAACAAGCTGAAAATGAATTCAGAGATGTATGATGTCCTGCTGGAGTGGAGATAAACTGCATGTACTGATTCTGTTCCTGTTATTGAGGTGATGATGTGAAGGTTTTCTGTGATTTTTTCTGATCTGAGGTCAGTAATGAGAATCTCCAGTGCTGCTTAAAGACTCGTTTATATCAAATCATATATTATAAGGGTTATAGATTATAGATTATAGATGCTTTATAGATGATGATTATAGATTATAGATTATAGATTATAGATGCTTTATAGATTATAGATTATAGATTATAGATGCTTTATAGATGATGATTATAGATTATAGATGCTTTATAGATGATGATTATAGATTATAGATGCTGTATGTATCTTAGTGTTATAATTACACAAGGAGTTTATGGTTCTTGGTTCTGAGAGTTTGATCAGTTGTGCACCATGATGTTATAATAATGTAATAAATGTAATAAATGTATTTAGGGTCATTTTTCTACATGAAATGAAGCTCAGAAATGTCTCCAAATTTGTGGACTGAGAACATGTTTCACTCATCCAGTGAAGGAAGCTGAAGTAGAGACGAGCTTCTCAATGCTGAAACTTGATTCAGACCTGGATAAATGCTGGAACATCAACTGATTGTTATATCTGCTGTCTGCCAATGAAGGTAAATGATTTAATATTTTAATTAAATAAGTGTGTGCAGTTGGTAACCATGGTTTTAAATGTTTTGAAGCAAATGATGTGTTGGTAATTTTTGTGTTTTTGTGTTTTAGATTTATCATTAGCTGTTTCTCCTGTGTTGTTTTTGTTTGGTCCCCTGGTTGGCTGGTCTCAGGAGTGTGCTGCATGGTGGCAGCACGTGGCTGCATGGTGGCAGCACGTGCATCGTGTGAATTGTCTGTGTACGAGTCCGGTTGGCCGGGGCTTTGGTTTTTATTTTATTTTTATTGATGATACCTTCCCAGCCTTATGCTGCCAGCTTAACTCATGGTGCTTGTATTTTGTGTGCGTGTGGGCATGCCTTTGTGTATGGGATTTAAGTTTGCTGTGTTTTCTTTTGTGGTTATTGCCTTTTGAGTGTTTAATATAAGAGGGATGTCCCCCTATGCCTAAAGGTTTGCTGCACGCTACGAAAGTAGTCATCAGAGTGAGAGAGTTAAACTGGCTGTTAATCTCTTTAAAAGCTGGGACTAATTCTGGATGAGCTACTGGTATCAATAATTTTATGTTTAGGTCTTTAAATATGTATATTATTTTCTGTCCTATTTTGCAATGAATTTTTGTACCTTAGCCATCTGAAGGGTTACGTTTTTGGGCCCATGCTCTAAACAGGTTTCTTTCTCCTTCAAATTCGTTTCGAAGGGGTGGCGTTGTTGCTACACAAAGTAAATTCGTCCCCCTCATTTTCTAAGTGGAGAGTGTGTGTTCACGGCATGTTGAGGTTTTAATGGAGCACCGTATATAAATGCAGAGAGATTTAAAATTCAAAGCTGAATTGAAGGCAGTGATTTCATCTGAAGTATGTAAAAGATGGCAGGAGTTATGGAATAGTGGGACTAAAGGAAGACGACGCTTCCTGATCCAGGAGAAAGTTGGTAGTGAGTGGAAAAGACTGGGAAATAGGAGGAAGGATGTCGTCATCACAGGATTAAGAATCGGAGATACTGCATTAAATCATAGTCTCATGAATCAGGTGAATGTGAGAAGTGTGGGAGGACCGGAAACAGTGAGACACATATTAGATAAATGTCCTGCATATGAAAGAGACAGATTTCAGTTAATTCAGGAATTAGGATGGATAGGAATGGACAATATCTCTCTAATGCTACTGCTGGTAAGCAAATTCGGGCAATCGAGAGCTCAAGAATTGTTATTTAAATACCTAAAAATACAGAACAATAGATAGAATTTATTTATTTTATTTTAATTTTATTTTTTTATTATTTTTTATTTATTTATTTATTTATTTTTATTTATTTATTTTATTTTATTATTCCACCTTTCTGTGTTCACTCCACACTCCAGATCAGTAGGTGGCGGTAATGCACCTTTTCGTTGGTCTGCCAAACCGCCATAAAACACCACAACAACAAATTCAAAGAGACAAGATAGTCTATACATGACGTTCACGTATCCATGGCAGTCACTCACTTGTCACGTGATCATTACGCGCCCTAGTACTGTAGCTCGCGCGCCATCCAACATTCGGTTCCGATGAGCTCAAAGCGGCAAAAAAACGCTTCAGTCCTTTTTACAAAAAAGTCACGCAGTGTAAGTTGCACGTGGATCCGAATTGTGTTGCACAATGTTTAATAGCTCCACCTGTAACTTTCCCTGTAACTCCGCTTGTAGCTCTGCCTGTAACTCTGCTGTAACTCTGCCTGTAGCTCTGCCTGTAGCTCTGCCTGTAGCT
>JBCEWE010001354.1:20000-25000 GCA_039877035.1 Silurus lanzhouensis
GTGAGACTGTAGTGTAGAGTAGTGAGACTGTGAGACTGTAGTGTAGAGTAGTGAGACTAGTGAGAGTCTGTAGTGTAGAGTAGTGAGACTGTAGTGTAGAAGTAGTGAGACTGTAGTGTAGAGTAGTGAGACTGTAGTGTAGAGTAGTGAGACTGTAGTGTAGAGTAGTGAGACTGTAGTGTAGAGTAGTGAGACTGTAGTGTAGAGCAGTGAGACTGTAGTGTAGAGTAGTGAGACTGTAGTGTAGAGTAGTGGAGACTGTAGTGTAGAGCAGTGAGACTGTAGTGTAGAGTAGTGAGACTGTAGTGTAGAGCATGTGAGACTGTAGTGTAGAAGCAGTGAGACTGTAGTGTAGAGTAGTGAGACTGTAGTGATAGTAGAGCAGTGAGACTGTAGTGTAGAGTAGTGAGACTGTAGTGTAGAGCAGTGAGACCTGTAGTGTAGAGCAGTGAGACTGTAGTGTAGAGTAGTGAGACTGTAGTGTGAGTAGTGTAGAGTGAGTGAGACTGTAGTGTAGAGCAGTGAGACTGTAGTGTAGAGTAGTGAGACTGTAGTGTAGATTTAGTGAGACTGTAGTGGTAGAGCAGTGAGACTGTAGTGTAGAGCAGTGAGACTGCAGTGTTAGAGCAGTGAGACTGTAGTGTAGAGAGTGGAGACTGTAGTGTAGAGTAGTGAGACTGTAGTTGTAGAGTAGTGTAGAGTAGTGAGACTGTAGTGTAGAGCAGTGAGACTGTAGTGTAGAGTAGTGAGATGTAGTGTAGAGTAGTGAGACTGTTGTGTAGAGCAGTGAGACTGTAGTGTAGAGTAAGTGAGACTGTAGTGTAGAGTAGTGAGACTGTAGTGTAGAGCAGTGGAGACTGTAAGAGTAGAGTAGTGAGACTGTAGTGTAGAGCAGTGAGACTGTAGTGTAAGAGCAGTGAGACTGTAGTGTAGAGTAGTGAGACTGTAGTGTAGAGTAGTGAGACTGTAGTGTAGAGTAATGTAGAGTAGTGAGACTGTAGTGTAGAGTAATGTATAGTAGTGAGACTGTCATGTAGAGCAGTGAGACTGTATGTAGATTAATGTATAGTAGTGAGACTGTAGTGTAGAGTAGTGAGACTGTAGTGTAGAGTAATGAGACTGTAGTGTAGAGCAGTGAGACTGTAGTGTAGAGCAGTGAGACTGTAGTGTAGAGCAGTGAGACTGTAGTGTAGAGTAGTGAGACTGTAGTGTAGAGTAGTGTAGAGTAGTGAGACTGTAGTGTAGAGCAGTGAGACTGTAGTGTAGAGTAGTGAGACTGTAGTGTAGAGTAGTGAGACTGTAGTGTAGAGCAGTGAGACTGTAGTGTAGAGTAGTGAGACTGTAGTGTAGAGTAGTGAGACTGTAGTGTAGAGCATGAGACTGTAGTGTAGAGTAGTGAGACTGTAGTGTAGAGCAGTGTGACTGTAGTGTAGAGTAGTGAGACTGTAGTGTAGAGTAGTGAGACTGTAGTGTAGAGTAGTGTAGAGTAGTGAGACTGTAGTGTAGAGCAGTGAGACTGTAGTGTAGAGTAGTGAGACTGTAGTGTAGAGTAGTGAGACTGTAGTGTAGAGAGTGAGACTGTAGTGTAGAGTAGTGAGACTGTAGTGTAGAGCATGTGACTGTAGTGTAGAGTAGTAAAACTGTAGTGTAGAGTAGTGAGACTGTAGTGTAGAGCAGTGAGACTGTAGTGGTAGAGTAGTGAGACTGTAGTGTAGAGCAGTGAGACTGTAGTGTAGAGTAGTGAGACTGTAGTGTAGAGCAGTGAGACTGCAGTGTAGAGCAGTGAGACTGTAGTGTAGAGCAGTGAGACTGTAGTGTAGAGTAGTGAGACTGTAGTGTAGAGTAGTGTAGAGTAGTGAGACTGTAGTGTAGAGCAGTGAGACTGTAGTGTAGAGTAGTGAGACTGTAGTGTAGAGTAGTGAGACTGTTGTGTAGAGCAGTGAGACTGTAGTGTAGAGTAGTGAGACTGTAGTGTAGAGTAGTGAGACTGTAGAGTAGAGTAGTGAGACTGTAGTGTAAGAGCAGTGAGACTGTAGTGTAGAGCAGTGAGACTGTAGTGTAGAGTAGTGAGACTGTAGTGTAGAGTAGTGAGACTGTAGTGTAGAGTAATGTAGAGTAGTGAGACTGTAGTGTAGAGTAATGTATAGTAGTGAGACTGTCATGTAGAGCAGTGAGACTGTATTGTAGATTAATGTATAGTAGTGAGACTGTAGTGTAGAGTAGTGAGACTGTAGTGTAGAGCAGTGAGACTGTAGTGTGACAGTGAGAACTGTAGTGTAGAGTAGTGAGACTGTAGTGTAGAGTAGTGTAGAGTAGTGAGACTGTAGTGTAGAGCAGTGAGACTGTAGTGTAGAGTAGTGAGACTGTAGTGTAGAGTAGTGAGACTGTAGTGTAGAGCAGTGAGACTGTAGTGTAGAGTAGTGAGACTGTAGTGTAGAGTAGTGAGACTGTAGTGTAGAGCAGTGAGACTGTAGTGTAGAGTGAGACTGTAGTGTAGAGCAGTGTGACTGTAGTGTAGAGTAGTGAGACTGTAGTGTAGAGTAGTGAGACTGTAGTGTAGAGTAGTAGAGTAGTGAGACTGTAGTGTAGAGCAGTGAGACTGTAGTGTAGAGTAGTGAGACTGTAGTGTAGAGCAGTGAGACTGTAGTGTAGAGTAGTGAGACTGTAGTGTAGAGCAGTGTGACTGTAGTGTAGAGTAGTAAAACTGTAGTGTAGAGTAGTGAGACTGTAGTGTAGAGCAGTGAGACTGTAGTGTAGAGTAGTAAAACTGTAGTGTAGAGCAGTAAGACTGTAGTGTAGAGCAGTAAGACTGTAGTGTAGAGCAGTGAGACTGTAGTGTAGAGCAGTAAAACTGTAGTGTAGAGCAGTAAGACTGTAGTGTAGAGTAATGTAAGTAGTGAGACCGTAGTGTAGAGTAATGTATAGTAGTGAGACTGTCATGTAGAGCAGTGAGACTGTATTGTAGATTAATGTATAGTAGTGAGACTGTAGTGTAGAGCAGTGAGACTGTAGTGTAGAGCAGTGAGACTGTAGTGTAGAGTAGTAAAACTGTAGTGTAGAGCAGTGAGACTGTAGTGTAGAGCAGTGAGACTGTAGTGTAGAGTAGTAAACTTAGTGTAGAGCAGTGAGACTGTAGTGTAGAGCAGTGAGACTGTAGTGTAGAGTAGTAAAACTGTAGTGTAGAGCAGTAAAAACGTAGTGTAGAGCAGTAAGACTGTAGTGTAGAGTAATGTAGAGTAGTGAGACCGTAGTGTAGAGTAATGTATAGTAGTGAGACTGTCATGTAGAGCAGTGAGACTGTATTGTAGATTAATGTATAGTAGTGAGACTGTAGTGTAGAGCAGTGAGACTGTAGTGTAGAGCAGTGAGACTGTAGTGTAGAGCAGTGAGACTGTAGTGTAGAGTAGTAAAACTGTAGTGTAGAGCAGTAAGACTGTAGTGTAGAGTAATGTAGAGTAGTGAGACGTAGTGTAGAGTAATGTATAGTAGTGAGACTGTCATGTAGAGCAGTGAGACTGTATTGTAGATTAATGTATAGAGTGGAGACTGTAGTGTAGAGCCAGTGAGACTGTAGTGTGGAGCAGTGAGACTGTAGTGTAGAGCAGTGAGACTGTAGTGTAGAGTAGTAAAACTGTAGTGTAGAGCAGTGAGACTGTAGTGTAGAGCAGTGAGACTGTAGTGTAGAGTAGTAAAACTGTAGTGTAGAGCAGTGAGACTGTAGTGTAGAGTAATGTAGAGTAGTGAACTGTAGTGTAGAGTAGTGAGACTGTAGTGTAGAGCAGTGAGACTGTAGTGTAGAGCAGTGAGACTGTAGTGTAGAGCAGTGAGACTGTAGTGTAGAGTAATGTATAGCAGTGAGACGTGTGAGACTGTAGTGTAGAGCAGTGAGACTGTAGTGAGACTGTAGTGTAGAGCATGAGACTGTAGTGTAGAGTAATGTATGCAGTGAGACTGTAGTGAGACTGTAGTGTAGAGGCAGTGAGACTGTAGTGTAGAGCAGTGAGACTGTAGTGTAGAGTAATGCATAGTAGTGAGACTGTAGTGTAGACAGTGAGACTGTAGTGAGACTGTAGTGTAGAGCAGTGAGACTGTAGTGTAGAGTAATGTATAGTAGTGAGACTGTAGTGAGACTGTAGTGTAGAGCAGTGAGACTGTGGTGAGACTGTAGTGTAAAGGTTGGTTATCTATGTGCAGAAGGTCTGAGATTATTGAACACAGGTCCTCTTGCTCACCTGATGGCCAGTGACTGAAACCCACACTACCCTCTGTTGTGTTAAATCACAGCTGTGCTGAAACTTTATTGAGAGACAAAAGTAAATAAATCGATTGCAGCTTCTTCTGAAGAATGAAGTCGTTTTCAAACTGTTTGAAGAACTCATAGTGTTCAGAGCTTCTGTGGATTTAATTTCAAACCTACTAAGAACTAAAAGATTCTAGAACTCGCAAAGACGAGCATGCTGCGAATCCTTAGAGGACTAATAAGTTCAGATCTGTTGAGGAAATGTGAACTTCTGGAACATTCTGAGGAACCGAAGAGCTGAAGAGATACAGAGCCTTGCGCATGGAACTTCTGAAGTTCTAAAGTATTCTGGCAGTGATGAGTAAAGTGTTGTGGTTAAAGAGAATGTTTTATGGTCGTGGTTTCAGAGAGATTGGAGAAGCTGCTATGACTCAGAGTAACGGTGAGACTCAGCGTCCTGGAGGACGGATTCAGCAGATCAGAGAGAGAATGACGAGAGATCGATCCGAGCACGAAAGGCCGTGCAGACCTCGGCGCTAAGACGTACGATCCTGCCTCAGGAAAACGCCTTCGTCTCCTCACCATCGCCGCGGTCATCATCGGTGTGTGTGTGGTGTGTGTGTGTGTGTGTGTGTGTGTTGTGTGTGTGTGTGATCGTTATATCGCTTATTTACCTTTATATGAATCTGCTGAATGACTCTGTACACACTTCTGTAATCTTTATATTTAATAATATATATATTATATACAGCCTCCTACA
>JBCEWE010001354.1:27500-29526 GCA_039877035.1 Silurus lanzhouensis
GTCTTCTCCATGAGCTTCGGCCTCATCATAGGCAGCATGAAGGAGCAGGGCCGGCCCCTTAGGGACTTTTTCGACTGTCTCAATGAGGCCATCATGAGGCTCGTGGCCATCATCATGTGGTGAGTGAACCAAAGGTGGTTAGAAGGTAAGGGGGGCCAATTGGTGGCTACAGGGCTCAGGGGTTATGGAACTCACGTTGCTTTGCAGATGTGAAGGTGGGAAGGGTGGGGTCAGAGGTCACTATTTTTAGAAGGAGACCTCTAATGGTTCAAACACATGATACATTTAAAGTGAACTCTTAATTTGAGTTACCATTTTAGCATGCTAGCATAGAGGCCTAAATAGACCCGCCCCTTTTCACTGGACACAAGACAGAACCATCAGGCTGGTAGAACTTAACCCTCAACCCAACTATAGTTTAATATTGAATACAAACTGTAATTATAATAACCTGCAACCATTAATATTCATGAATCATACAACTACAAACACATGGTTTCCACACTCGTATATTAGTATAAAACACTGCCAGATTGCAGGGAAAGATCACAGCATCCACAGCAGAACAATTCCCAGTTCCACCTCAGTTCCAGATAATCACAGAGTTACACTGCAATAAAACAGAGAGAGGAGCAGTGCACACGGCACCATGGTTCACACCAGAACTGAGCAGTGCTTCTCATCAGAACGTCCTGAGTTCAAATCCCACACACTGGGGAGGGACAGGGGGGAGAAGGATAAAGATTATTAAGACTCCTTATTGTTATATGAAAGTTAAAGCTAGTGTAGAGTATAAACAGAGTGCAGAGGTGGAGTGCAACAAAGTGCAAATTCTTTACGTTAATACGTTATTAATACGTTATTAATACGTTATTAATACGTTACTGTACTGAAGTAGATTTCCTGTTTTTCTGCTAAACTGCTCTGATATTAAGATGATGGAACCAGTTTCCAGTGTGACACTAAAACAGGTAGAAGTAATGGATAAGTAGATGTCAGAGCCCAAACTTCTTTACTTTCACCTGAGTAAACTAAATATTCAGTGCCTCAACTTTCACCAGAGTCTTTTAAATCATACCCATCTGATCTTCAGTGAGGGCTGTTTGTACTTCTGCCACCAGTCAGGGTGAAATTAGAGACAAGGCCCACTGTAGCAGCAGAACTAAACAGGAGAAGCAGAAGAAACACAGACATGAGGATCTCTGGGATAAGAGACGACCCACCACACCACATCAACAAACCTGAGTGAACGTGTGAGAGTGAGGAGACGACAGCATCCAAATATCCCAGTTCACCAAACACTCCATATCCATGATCCCTCCAGATCTGCACCTTTACCTCACAAACACCTACTGACTAAAGACTCCACTAAATAAATATGTGTTCAGCCTCGACTTGAACACTGAGACTGTGTCTGAGTCCCGAACACTGATTGGAAGGTTGTTCCATAACTGTGGGGTTTATAAGAGAAACATCTGCCCCCTGCTGGAGTCTTCATTATTTGAGGTACCAACAAATAGCCTGCACCTTTTTGATCTAAGTAGGCGTGGAGGATCATCCTGGTACAGAAGTTCACTCAGATACTGCAGCGTGAGACCGTTAAGTGCTTTATACGTCAGTATATTTTATAATCAATGTGAGATTGATTGGGAGCAGTGTAGATGATTAAAACAGGGCTGATGTGCTCATATTTCTAGATCTAGTGAGGACTCTTGCTGCTGCATTCTGGACTAACTGAAGCTTATTTCTGCACTTCCTCCAACACCCAGACAGTAAAGCGTTACAGTAGTCTAATCTAGATGTTACAAAAAACATGAACTAGTTTTCTGCATCCTGTAACAACATCATATTTCTAATTTTAGCAATATTCTAAGGTGAAAGAAGGAGATCCTGTGATATTATTCACGTGAGACTCAAGGAAAGACTCGGGTCAATAATCACACCGAGGTCTTTGACTGCTGTACACACTGAAACAGAAACACCATCCAGAGATGCTACGTAATCGGAAAGTTTAACTTCTAGCTAC
>JBCEWE010001356.1:0-29523 GCA_039877035.1 Silurus lanzhouensis
TTCTAGCAGGATGTTTGAGAAAAAATATAAATAGACTCAGTCCCATAATGACTCTTATAAAATTAATTTTCAAAATCATGTTTTTATTATTATTATGCATTCTATGTTGAAGTTAGAGAGCAGTATCAATGTTGAAACCAAAAGTGTGTAATTTTAATAATCTAATGCATAATCCGATTTATAAATCAAGCTTGCCATTTTATTGACACCAGTTCTATTATAAAATGAAGATAGGTATCTCACTTTCTTAACCATGACAAATTGCAGAAGCACCAATTACACCAAGTCTGTCTGCATGTCAGACCAATTCTGCCTCTCTAAATATGAGATCTTGCTCTTTGCAACTCCATTGTTGTTGGGCTGCTGACATAATTCATTTTTGAAAATGTGGTTTTGCAATGAAAACAGTGCCTGTATTCCTTGTTTATTGTCTCTGAGACCCAGCAATGACTGTTCATGCATTTATCTTGGGGGCTTCTCCTGTACTTTCTCAATTGTAGCACTTTCCCACCTCTAGTGTTTAAAGAAGGAGCTGCAGATTCTACTGGTACTGGTGCTGGTTGTTGTAACATAGTTTCTTTGTTGCAGAGAGGATAAAAAAGGAGAGAAAAACAGAGCAGAAAAGAGAGAGAGAGAGAGAGAGAGAGAGAGAGAGAGAGAAGAGAGAGAGAGAGAGAAATAACTGCTTTAACTAATGCTTAATGCTTTAATTAACATGCATGGTCTTCTATTCCATAAAATGTTAATGTCCTATAGAGATCACAATTAGAACTTAGCTGAAATATTAGAATCCATATTTGAGCTGATATCCCTTTATGGCACTGAGCTCTGGGATCCGCTGACAAAATCCACATCAAAAATTCACCAAATGGAAGTAACTTCCAACTGAGACCCTGCTTGCAGAATCTGTAAAAAAATAACTTACATGTGCACTGGTACACACAATAATGCATGCAGGGCAGAATTAGGCAAATATCCACTAAGCATAAAGGACATCCAAATTCAGGAAACATCACCAACTCAGTGGCCTCTTTTATATCATCCTAAGCATGAAATACCAAGATATGAGCAAAGAAATTAATTCCCTCTCAAGTCAAGTCAAGACACTTTTATTTTTCATTTTTAACCATATATAGCTGACGCATTACACAGTGAAATGAAACAATGTTCCTGAACCCTGATGCTACATACAACCGCAATCACAGACAACACAAACACAGGGCTAAGGACTATTAAGTGTAAAACATAAACATAGAGTGCATTGTGTGCAAACAGTGCAAAGACAATACAGACAAAGACAAAACACGAAATAAAAAAACTCTGCAAGTAAACCTGTTGTAACCATGTTTGTGTCATCAGTGAACTTGATTTAAGATGTGCATTGCTACACAGTCGTAAGTCAGCAGAGTGAACTGAGGTGCCCCAGTGCTCAGTGTGGTGGTGCTGGAAAATGCTGTTTCCGAACTGACTGAGGTCTCCCAGTCAGGAAGTCCTGGATCCAGTTACAGAGAAAGGTGTTCAGGCCCAGTAGGCTCAGCTTCTCATCAGGTCCTGAGGAATGATCATGTTGAATGCTGAGCTGAAATCAATTAACAGCTTTCGTACATAAGAGTCCTTGTTGTCCAGGTGGTGAGGCTAGATGAAGGGTCGTGGAGATGGCAATAACCGTGGACCACTTCATCACGATGTGTGTGACGTGACGGGACGATAGTCATCGAGGCAGAAGACAGTAGACCTCCTTATCACGGGATGGTCATCGTCTTGAGGCACGTAGGAACAATGGCACTGCTCAGGGAGATGCATAGAGTTTTCCTCACTTCAGCTGTGGTTAGACAGAGCACCTGGTCGCCAGGAGGAGGGATGGTCTTCCTTGCCACCATGTTGTTCTGCCTCGAAACAGTGGTAGAAGTCGTTCACCGCATCTGGGAGGAAGGCATCCTGGTCACAAAAAGGTGATGTCTTCTTGTAGTTTGTGATCACCTGGATGCCCTGCCACATGCGCCGGGTGTCTCCGCTGTCCTGGAAGTGGCCGTAAATTCTCTTGCCGTGTTCACGCTTCGCCTCTCTGATGCACGGGACTTTTTTGGCCCTTACTGTCTTTAAAGTCGTCTTGTCCCCTTCTCTGAAGGCGGAGTCTCTTAAGCAGTGCACGCACCGTGGCGGTCATAACCGGCTTCTGATTGGAGCGTGTAGTGATGGTCTTGGAGATGGTCACATTATCAATGCACTTGCCGATGTAGCTGGTCACTGTTGATGTGTACTCCTCGGAGTTGTTGAAATCGCCATTGCCCGTCCAGCTGAATGGCGGCATCCGGAACTCTGTCGTTCAGTCACGTCTCAGTAACATGAAAATGAAGCAGTGTCTGTACTCACGCCAAATAGATTGTTAGAGTCTGATGTATTCCAATTTATTGTCCAGGGAGCAGACTTTTGCCAGCATTAGAGATTGTAGAGCAGGCCGGCTAGCCCCTGCACACTTTCTGTGCTTCCTCTTCTCTGTCCATCCGCCGCAGGTGACGCTGAGGTCTGGAATGGTTCTCGAAGCATGCCAAGGTCGCGTGGCTTCTGTTGCAGATCATTGTTTATTGGGTTGTTGGGTTGTTTCTGAGTTCCTTGAGTGTTCAGCGTGGTACACAGGGACACCAGTTGCGCCGATGTCCATATGTTGCGTAATGCAGGCTACAAAGTGAAAGTAGCACCATTTTGGGTCCGGAGCGGCCGCTGCGAGCTACTGCCGCTACCACAAAATGAGAGATTGTGTCCACACTGTGATCTGAACCAGATCAAGACAGAACCGCACTTCAGACTATTTGACTTTATTTAATTCTAGCTCTTTTTTCTTTGCACATTTGTTATATTTGTATGCAGCACAACAACATCAAGTTAGAACAAAAGAACAAGGAAAATAAAAATAAATTGACAGCTGATTAGCTGATATTCTGGTGTAATTTATGTGAGTATTGCAAGTATTTAAAATTAAATAGCATCAAGCAATTTGATATTGTGTGTTGTTATTAAAAAATATTCTGATGATGATAATTTATTATTAGTATTATTAATTATTGATGACAATAATAATAATAATAATAATAATAATAATAATAATAATAATAACTAAGAAGATTAGCGGAAATACTCGGGGAAGTAATCCACATGGTAATCGGGATATGGGATTTAGGTGCCATACCAGGACAGTCACTAGGAACCGGGAAGTCTTTAGGAAGGTTCGGGTAGTAGGTCCATAAAGTTCCAGGGGAAAGGCTATATCCACAGGGTTTGCGAAACGAGTCCTTGGGTGTTCTGCCAGCATAATCTGTGAGAATGGACACGGATTGAAGGAGAGGGGTCTTAAGTAGGCCCTGGCCTGATGAGCGCCAGGTGCCATTACTTAGTACGAGGGAGACCCACTCTGTGCGGGCGGGTGTCGAGGAGAGGTGAGGTTGGTGGATCCCTGACAAGTATAAATAAAACGTTTTTACTTATCACATATACACTACACCACAGTGATTTATTTTGTTTTTTCCATATCTCAGTGATGTTTAAGAATCTGGGGTCAGCACAGGAAAAGTCATCTCAGGTCGAGTCCTGTAAAATAATGCTGGGTGGACGTGTGGGGGATTTTTTTAATATGGCAGGAAGAGGCCCAGCCAATGTAATTGAAATTCAGCAAGTTAAACCCAGGAAAGGGAAATTTGAAGAGCTGAAACAGAACCAGCAGCACACAGAATAAACACAGTATAGTTCAGAGCTAGATCAGATCATTCATGGATGTCATTATGAACTGATAACGGTTTGATTGCCATTTTGTGCAACAAACTCTATTTCTGCTTTTCTCATTCACAGAGTCTGTCATCTAGTCAAACTGTTGATTTGTGCTAATTTCTGCAGTCCGGATGACTGTGTGACTGTATACTCTGTGTAGCTTAGAGTGACATTATGATTTTAGGTTTCTTTTGTATGGCAGGAAATTAAAAATATTGTATGCTGGAGCTGCTATGGGTTAAACTCGAGCCCAACACAAGAAAATAGTGAATCATATAATGAAATAAATCATCATGTCACAGGATGAATAAAATGACTGTTACAGCCTAATTACTGCATTTACTACTACAACTATTACTAAACAATAAAATCCTTAATTTATACTTTGAAAATCAATATATCCTTAGTTGTATTTATTACAAGAAATACAATAATTAATTGATTAATTGATCAAATGTATGATGTTTATTCTTTTCTCAGGTCTTTCTGTTTTCTAGACTTACTGGAATTTTCACTCCAAACTTCTAAACATTATGGCTACTGGGTAAGTGACCAGTTGAACAATTAAATGTGTTTTTGTGTTTTATTTATCTAAATCTAATAAATAATCGCATTACGGTTCGTAACTCTCTCAGACTTGTGTTTATGTGCTGAATATGAAATATGAATAATAAGTATGATTGAGTTACTCCTGCTTCCTACGTGTGGTCACTGCCATGACAATATTACAAATTAAAATATATTTGATATTTGATAAGGTTTATGCAAAAGTAAAAAAAAGAAAAACGTTAGTTATTTAAAATTTTTTTTTATTTTAAGTCGTGGTGAGAAATTAATTGAATACCAGTAATATATCACAATGGTTGACAGGACAGAAAAAAAAAAGTTGGATAATATACAGTGAAACTGTCATATTAAATTACATTTTCATAAATGTTAATTTGATTTCTTAAGCTTTCAGACTGCATCAGTGGCTGTACGTGATGCAATACAGAAGAGTTATTTGATACCCTCCCTGCTGGAGTTTCTCCTACACGATATCGTCTCCAACCAGAAGTAATCTTGAAAACGGATCAGTAAGAAAATGGACATTCGGACAGCAAGATGTCAACATACATAACAAAATAATACTGATAGTAGGAGAAACTGGAACAGGCAAAACTACTCTGATCAATGCCATGGCTAATTATATACTCGGGGTGAAGTTTAAAGATGAAGTGTGGTTGAGATTACAGAAGAGGGAGGAGATAATGATCAGATCAGTCAAAAAGTCAAACAAGTAAACTCACAGTGTATGAAGTCTTTGGTCAGGGACAACCCAATCTGTCCTCACCATTATTGACACTCCAGGTTATGGAGACACCAGAGGAACAGATCTGGATAAAAAGATTGCTGAGAATCTGTACAAACTGTTTCGCAGTAATTCTGGAGTGAAAGAAATTGATGCAGTGTGTCTGGTAGTGAAGGCATCTGAGAATCGACTCTCTAACAGACAGCAATACATCTTTGATGCAGTTTTGTCTTTGTTTGGTAAAGACATTGAGAACAATATTGTCATTTTTGTAACCTTCAGATGGAATGCCTGCAACAAATGTGATAAATGCCGTTAAGCGAGCAGAGATTGCCTGCAGGAAAGATGAAGAAATGAACCTGAGTGTTTCTTATTTAACAATCGACAAACTGAGAAAAGGAGCAAAAAGTATAACAGACCTCTTCAGTCAGCTTGGGAACAAACAGAAGACAGTTTAAATCATTTCTTTGACTCACTGAAAAATGAGAACAGAAAAAGTTTGGAGCAAACTAGTGGTGTTCTGTATGAGTCCAATCAACTTGAAGCCTGTATTAATAATCTACAATTCCGCATTAAGTTTGTGGAAAGCAAAGTAAAGAACTGGTTCAGATTCAGAAAGCTCTCCAGGAAAACAGAAAAGATTGAGAAAGACAAAAACTTTCCTTTCACAGTAACCAAGCCTTATAAAGAAAAATTCCCATTGGAAATGTTTCATGGCAGGACAGAATGGCCACCACATGCTCGTCTGTGAGGAGAACTGTCATGAGTATAACTGTGGCAGCCTTGAATGCTTGTGGTGTTACGTCATGAAAATAACCACTGCACATCATGTACAGGTAATGTCACTACACTAAGCATGTCAGAGAGAACAAGAAATATGTGACACGCAGCAGGCAGACCATAATGACATATGCTGATCTCAAAAACAATATGGAACCAACAGTAATTCAGCATCAGGTGTCACATATGATTCTGCATCCTTAAAAATTTTGAAAATGAGCTTGAGAGCAAAAGAAACAGAAGAGGAGATGAAATGCATAGAGAATAGACTTAAAGAAGAAGTGAGCAACACTGAAAAGGAGAAATTTGAGCTGGTGGAGAAGCCTGCACTGTCATCATAAAATTGTTTGAGATTGCTTTAAAGCCAGATTCTGCTTTCATTATCCAGGCTCTTGACTTCTTGATCCCTCGAGCTGAGGAAACTGGAAAACCTGATCTTGCTCAGAAACTAAGAAAGATGAGAAAAATTCGACCGGAATCAGAGGAAAGAGTTCATGCTGCAGTGGGGTATGCAAGAGCAGGTTGGAATAAAACTAAATAAAAAGATAAATATTTTATTCCAGGTAATAAATAAACTCGGGAGAGAGAATGACCATGCGATGTCGAATAAAGAAGGGAATTACTATCAGAATCAAAAGTGCATTTTTGTCAATAAATAAAATGCACTGTGTTTATTTATTAATGCTGTTAATCAATATTTAATCATTACATTTCTGTAATCATTTGAAAAAAATCCTCTTTACTCCTCTTCTGAGCTTTACCTCATTATGAATTGCAGTGGAATCTTTACCTACATGTAGAATAATAAATGTGATATTGTAAACGAGTAGATTTGAACTTGATGTAGTTCATTAACTTATAGTGTTAATTCTACTCTTGATTGTTGTCAGAAATCCACCTGCCACACCCCCTTTCGGTGGCTTCATGCCTCCTCTCTCATTGAAGCTTCTGGCTTCGATCACACACACTGGGACTCATTCCTTACTCATCCCATCTCCTATTTAAGCCCCTCACCTCCACACACTCGCTGTCGGTTATTGTTGGTATTTGTTGGTTCATGGCGGTCTGTGTTATCGCTCCTGCGTATCCCGACAGGTATCTTTCCTCTCGGACTCCGCACTCTCTCAACAGCTGCTTTTTTCGAAAGCACACCCCGGATTTACCCTGCCGTTGTTGTCTTCTATGTTTGCGATGCGTGGACTATGTTCCTCCGTTCCTGCCAGCGCGTGCTTCCCCAAGCTCCGCGCTTCCCCAAGCGCATCAGTAAAATATATATACACTGACTGCCTTTCGCCTGTTCGGTACTTTGTGGGCCGCGCTCTCGGAGCGCACCACCGGATTATCCCTGTGACAGCAGGTATTTGTGTTGGCTCTGCCTTTCTTGTGAATAAAACTCTGTTTGCTGTTACTTCGGCTTCCTCCTCCGTTTCCCCCGCACAACAATTGTGATCTGTGTAACAGTTTTTCTGATTTTCTCATTAAATATCTGCTTACTGAAGTTTGTCCGAGTTGCTTCTTCTGAGAAAACATACATGTTCTATCAAATAACCCTGAATCTTCAGCCAATCATCATCCAAATCATATTACTATTATGAACAATGTATTTTAATGATATAGTAATAATGTAGTGATATAGAAATAATTATAAGAATAATATAACACCACTTTAGAACACCACATGACTGTTTACTCATATACTGCTATGTAAATGTACTAAATAGTAATCAATGCCAACTTTTCACACAGCACAACTAACTTTATTAATGTGAACAGAAATAAAAATAATATAAAATTATGTATCATCATTATGTGTTGACAGTTGTGTGTGATCTTTCTAAGACAAGCATGCATGTATCAATGACACTGGATATTTGGCTATTTATATGTCAGCTTATATTTCTTCTTCTTCTTCTTCCTCTTCTTATTATATATAATATTTTATAATTATTATTATAGTATTGTCTATTACACAAGTGAATTGATATAAGTTTTTAGTAGTGTCACAGTCAAAATAATTATTGTTTTTTTTTTTTTTAACCACATAATGCCCACAATCCACATTTATTTGGTGAATAACATGCATTTATAATAAGAATAAAGGTAGTCTTTTTACCACATGGAATGCTTCATCCATATTAAATCTGCTGATAGAGCATTTTTTTTCTCACACAGTTTTTCTCTTTATGCATCATTCCTTGTGTTCACAAAATGTTATTTTTTTTAGAAAAGCTTTACAATATGTAACAAATTTCTAGGTAAATGATGGACATGGTTTTTATGTTGTATTTTTATTTATAAACTTTTCTAATTTGTTCTTCGATAAACATATCAGTACATTTTCAGGAGTTCTATTAGTAGTTTTTAAATTATTACTGAAAGACTGTTTACTTGGTAATAGAAAAACATATAGAAATAGAGCCACCATGTCCTTTTACTAAGGAAATTAGATCAATACCTGGAATCCATGTGTAATTGTAAAACATCTGCACATCCAGATATGACATTTAGCAATATCAGGGAACCATCCCCAGCCACTCTTAGTGCCGGTCCCAAGCCCGGATAAATTGGGGAGGGTTGCGTTAGGAAGGGCATCCAGCGTAAAACATGTGCCAAATCAAACATGCGGAGGATCCGCTGTGGCGACCCCTAACGGGAGAAGCCGAAAGAAAGTTTAGTATTTTAATCTATTACATTTCACCAGTACAACCATGTGCCACTAGAGGGAGACAGGGAAAAATCAGAATCTTGAACGATAAAACGTAGTTAAAAGAGGTGACCAAAAACCTGATTGTCAAAGTTTCGAGAAAGACAACCATCACTGCAGCCCCTATCAATCAGGGCTTTATGACAGAGTGGCTAGACGGAAGCCTCTTCTTGGTGCAAAACCCAAGAAACCCCACTTAAAGACTCTCAGACTGTTTAGAACAAGATTTTTTTAACCAATGAAACCAAGATTGAACTGTGTGGTCTAAACCCTCAATGTTTTGTCTAGAGGAAACCAAGCACTGCTCATCCAAGCACACAGCCAGGACAACATATGAGTGGCTTAGAGACAACTCTGTAAATGTTCTAATGTGGCCTAGCCAGAGAACTAAATTCTAAACATCCTATTAAACATCTCTGGAGAGACCGACAGTCCCCATGAAACCTGACTGATCCTGAGAGGATTCACCTATCCCCAATCCAGGTGTGCAAACGGTGTGGGAGGGGTGAAAAATGCTGTAAAGTAAGAATGCATTTAATTTATTTTTATTACTTAACAAAATTGTGGTGCAGTCCAGTGAAAATCAAAATAAAATCAATATGTGGTGTGAACACCAGTGTTGGGCATTAACGCATTACTAGTAACTAATACTGTAACGCGTTACTTCGTTACCGTTACCGTATGGTGCGTTACCCGTTACTTTTTTAAATGAATTGATTTCGGCTGAAGTGTAGACTACAGCCTAACTTGCTTACAGCAGAGACGCATTGTAGGATTGGTGGATAAACCACTGTAAACACGAAGAAGACGCACTGTAGGATTGGTGGATGAATCACTGTATACACAAAGAAGACACACTGTGGGCGTGTCTCCGTTTATTCAGGTCTGTGCGGCAGTAATGGTGAGTCGAGGCGAGAGCAAGATGAGTTTCTCAAAGTGGAAATATGCTCATTATTTCACTTTAGTTGAGCATAAAGACAAGAAACTTTAAGTCAAATGTAAGATGTGTCTTTCTGGTTCGAAGCTCGTATCTACTGCGATAAACAGCAACTCCAATCTGTTGAAGCTCCTCCAGGACCTCCATGCCTGAGGAGCTAGAAGCTAACCCGGTGTTCTGTTCTACATTGTTGATAGTTTTCATACTTAAGCTGTGAAAGGAACATTTTTAAGAGCTCAACGCAACAGCAGACGCCACTTTAGTTTTTAAATGTGAATATATTATTCAGCTTGTTTTGTAATTTATTTCAGAAATCCTTGTGATATATTTAGTTTGTGCTGCTCTGACTTTAATAAAAATGGTGTTTAAAAATGACTTTGTGTTTAAGTCAGTTTTGTGTTTGTATAGATCATAACACATAAAAGGGCATTAATTGGAACATTAAAGAAGTTTCTTTAAAAAAGTAACTAAAAAGTTATTTTTAACAGTAACGCATTACTTTTTGGTGTAAGCAATCAACAAAGTAACTAAGTTACTTTTTGAACGAAGTAACGAGTAACTGTAACTAGTTACTATTTTTTTTGTTACCAGCACAACACTGGTGAACACTGAAAACAGCATGAGTTCTTATTGCTGTTTGTGGTCGGACTAGTTTTTGAAAGAACTCAGCAGGTCAATTGTGGGGACAAAACCATCAATTCTATGACCTTTTATTCTTCTCAATTCTAAAGATAATTCTTAATTGGCTGTAGGTTGTTGTCCTGCTTCAGCATAAATAAACGTCCTGACATTGTGCACATGTACAAAGCAGGTATTGAAAGCCAAAAGGTAGTCACACCAAATACTGATTTGATTTAGATTTCATTTACTTTCTTATTTGTTAATTGTTAATTGCACTAAAATGTATTGCTATTTTCAAGTTTTATGATACTGATATGAGACACCAGCACCCTTTCACAATTATTCATCTTTGATCTCTATATTTTACAGCAGCCTGTATTATTGGACTTGGCTATTGGTTTGACTTGGCTATTAAACAACAAGCAGCAGCCAAGCTCCGCCCCCGGGAAAACCCGGAAGCTCGCAGCCGTTTCTCGGGCATGCTCAGCAGCGCCACGCCACCTTGATGACGTCACTGGATTCCCGGCTCGCTTCTCCGGTGACAGGGCAGAGTGTGGCGGATTCTTACGAAGCGTAGACG
The DNA here is from genome assembly GCA_039877035.1 of Silurus lanzhouensis. Lineage (NCBI taxonomy): Eukaryota > Metazoa > Chordata > Actinopteri > Siluriformes > Siluridae > Silurus > Silurus lanzhouensis. Next base: position 10,676 of record JBCEWE010001356.1, read on the forward strand.
GATATCTAGAGTTGCATTCGTCTTTTTACCCAACGTAAAAAGAGCTAAGATCGTGCTCCACATCTCTCTGCTGTCTGGAGACTCCCTCTCTCTGGCCAGTGAGTTGTGGGACGCGAAAGGAGGCGAGTTCGGCTCATGTTCCCGATTTATTCAGCTTCTCACCAGGGAACTCGGGAAACTCATGCAAATCTCCACTACATCTCCCCCGCTTCCAAGAGCACCGTTCCGCACCAGAATTTCCTGGAGATCTCTGCTTCAGGGCCTCAAGGGTGGCTCCGCTCTGCCGCAGGTCCTCCAGGGGATCTTCACCCTGCTCCAGGCCCTCCAGGACGGCTCCGTTCCGCCCCAAGACCTCCAGGAGATCTCCACCCTGCTCCAGAACCTCCAGGATGGTTCCGCTCCGCTTCAGAGCTTCGAGGAGAGCACAGCTTCACTCCAGAGCTTTGAAGAGAGCTCGGCTTTGTCCCAGGACCTCGAAGAGAGCTCGGCTTCACTCCAGAGAGCCCCTGAGAACACCTCTCCGCTCCTTGGCTTTCAGGCGAGCTTAGTTCTGCTCCTAGGCTTCCCGGCAAGCACCGCATCATTCTCGGGTTCCAGGAGAGCTCCTCTTCACCCAAGGGGTCCCCAGAGCTCTCAACTCAACTCTGAGACTGCGAAAGGGAATTCAAACCGCTGCCCCAGGCCTCCACCGAAGGCGACGGCTCGCCCACAGTCTCCCTGAAGGCGACGCCACATCTAAGAGCTCCACTTCACCCAAGGGTCCCTGGAGCTCTCAACTCAGCCCCAGGACTGCAAAAGGGAAGTCTAACTACTGCCCCCGGACTTCACCGAAGGCGACGGCTTGCCCCCCAGTCTCCCGGAAGGCAACGCCATCTCTCAAGGCTCCTCTCCACTCCAGGGTTTCCAGGCAGCTTCCTCTCCGCTCCTAGGTTTCCAGGCGGGTTCCTCCCCGCTCCTAGGCTTCCAGGAAAGCTCCTCTCCGCTGCAGGGCACAAGGGGAAAACTCAGCTCGGCTCCAGAGCTACCCGGAGAGCTCAGTTCAGCTCCTGAGTGCACAAAAGGGGTCCCCAGAGCACTCAACTCGTCTCCGAGACTGCGAAAGGGACGTCAAACCGCTGCCCCTGGGCTCCACGGAAGGCGACGGCTTGCCCCACAGTCTCCCTGAAGGCGACTGCTCGCCCCACAGTCTCCCTGAAGGTGACAGTTTGCCCCACAGTCTCTCTGAAAGCGACAGCTCACCCCACAGTCTCCTTGAAGGTGAAGGCTCGCCCCACAGTCTCCCTGAAGGTGACGCCGCGTCTTAGAGCTCCTCTTCCGGCGTAGTCACGTCAAAGAGCTCCTCCCACGGCAGCATATAGCTCCCAGGCTCCTCCCACGGTGACGTCTCGACTCCAAGCCTCTCCAATGGCGACGCCGAGGACCAAGACCTCGGTAAAGGCGACGTCATGCCTCCGAGCCCCTCTCCAGGTAATTTCACGTCCCTGAACTCACCGGAAGGTAACGGAACACCACCAGGTGCCTGTTAAGAGGGCCTGGCAGTCCCAAGCTCCTCTGTTGGTGGCATCTTGCTTCTGACCTCCTCTCGAGGTGACGTCTCGCCCCCGAGCTCTCCGGAAGGGGTTCTCTTGACTGAGGACCCGGCAGAGGGCACTGTTCGACCTCGACGGATTACGCACCGTGAACGCGGATGTTTGTATGGGTTTCGCTGGATGCAACACGTCTCTAAGCTTCTGCTCAGCGGTGCGATTCCTCCAGCGCACCTGTGGATTATGCCTGCACGAACTGCCTTTCGCCAGTTCGGGACTTTGTGGGCCGCGTTCACGGAACGCACCACCGGATATATTTCTGATTTTGCATGCTTTTGTGTTAACCTGCCCGGTTTGGTAAATAAACTTTGTTTCTATTGCTCACCTCGGCTTCCGCCTCGCCTTCCGCATAACAGTGGTATTGAGAATGCAACAAATTTTAACTACATTTATTAGCACTGATTTCTGAATTACAAAAAAATGAATTGTTCTCACCACAACAGGAGCAGGACGCTGAGCCACAACAGTGTCGCCTTCAGCCTCTTCATCCTCGGCCAAAAGCGCACCGCAACATTGTAACGCGTCTCCGGAAAGAAGAGGAAAGAAGGAAGAAAATAGTTTTCTTTCTGCTCACAGACTGTAAATGTTTGCTGCGCTAGCAGTCAGAACGAGGACCGAGAAGCTGGTAGATATGTGACTGTGTTTACGTGGACCAAAGGAGAAAAGAGGACTGTTCATCCATCTATCTATCTATCTATCTATCTATCTATCTATCTATCTATCTATCTATCTATCTATCTATCTATCTAATCTATCTATCTATCTATCTATCTATCTATCTATCTATCTATCTATCTATCAAGTCAAGTTTATTTCTATCGCGCTTTTCACAACAGACATGGTCTCAAAGCAGCTTTACAAATGGCAAGGAAAAACTCCCTTAGATGTTATGAGGAAGAAACCTTGAGAGGAACCAGACTCAAAAGGGGAACCCATCCTCATTTGGGTGACATCAAGAGTGTGATTATAGACTTTAATCAATACAGAACACTGGAGAGTCAAGTTAAGTCAAGTCAGGTTTATTTGTATAGCGCTTTTCACAACAGACATTGTCTCAAAGCAGCTTTACACAAATCAACAGTTAAGGTGAATGGTGTGAATTTGTCCCTGATGAGCAAGCCGTGGCGACTGTGGCAAGGAAAAACTCCCCTTAGATGTTATGAGGAAGAAACCTTGAGAGGAACCAGACTCAAAAGGGGAACCCATCCTCATTTGGGTGACATCAAGAGTTTGATCATAAATCTTTCAACAATACAGAACACTGGAGAGTGAGAACTAACATGGTTACTGGAGTATAAGATTATAAGTGATGTTCTTTCTGCAGTCTTATACAGTCTATTTGGTTAGTAGCTCCTAGTTTTATAAGCTCAGCATTTGTGATCATCACAGATCCAGCATCAGCTTCTCCATGCCAGAGCCTTTAAACAATCCAGGAGGTCCAATGTCAAACTCCACACATGTAGCGGGATCCAAATGGCACTGGTACGTCTCTAGATGGTTCAGGATGTTTGCGAGTTCGGCATCTACTTCTTTAGAGGTCCGTAATCATCAAGATGGTGGGAGGTGACTGGAGCTGGCCAAACCTCAGAGTGTCTCGGGATGGGAAAAGAAAGAGAAGCAGTGGAGAGAAATTAGCGTAGCTGCTGTTCATGATATTAACAGCACAAGTTGATAATGTGGATGTGATCAGATATTCTGGAGCACAAGGTTATGATATGTGATGTGTGTTATGTGTAGGCTTTGCTAAAAAGATATGTTTTTAATCTACACTTAAACTGGGTGAGTGTGTCTGAGCTCCGAACGCTGTCAGGAAGACTATTCCAGAGTTTAGGAGCTAAATGTGAAAATGCTCTACCGCCTTTAGTGGACTTTGGTATTCTACGAACTACTAGAAGCCCAGAGTTTTGAGATCTTAGGGAGCGTGACGGATTGTAGCGAGTTAAAAGACTGTAGAGATACATGGGAGCCAAACCATTTAGTGCTTTATAAGGGAGAAGTAATAGTTTGTAGTCTATTCGAAACTTAACAGGAAGCCAATGTAGGGACGATAAGATCGGGGTTATGTGATCATATTTTCTCGACCTTGTAAGAACTCTGGCTGCTGCATTCTGGACTAACTGAAGCTTGTTTATTAATGACGCAGGACATCCACCTAGTAATGCATTACAGTAGTCTATTCTGGAGGTCATAAACACATGGACGAGCTTCTCTGCATCGGATATAGACAACATGTTTCTTAACTTAGAAATATTTCTAAGGTGAAAGAAGGCTGTTTTTGTAACTTGGTTGATATGATATTTGAAAGACAAGTTGCTGTCTAAAATAACTCCCAGGTCTTTTACAGTTGAACTAGTGGTTACAGAACATCCGTCTAAACGCAGGTTGAGATGCTGGAGCTTCTGTATACTAGTTTTTTGGGCCGATGAGCAAAATCTCAGTCTTATCGGAATTTAAAAGTAGAAAGTTATGGGTCATCCAATCCCTTATTTCCTTAACACACTCAGTTATCCGAGTTAATTGAGCTGTATCGCCTGGTTTAGATGAGATATATAGCTGAGTATCATCGGCATAACAATGGAAGCTAATTCCATGCCTTCTAATAATATTTCCTAACGGAAGCATGTATATTGTGAAGAGGAGGGGTCCTAGAACTGAACCTTGTGGCATGCCATAATTTACTTGCATTAGCCTGGATAGCTCTCCATTTAAATCTACGAAATGGTAACGATCGGACAGGTAGGATTTAAACCATCTTAATGCCTGTCCCTGAATGCCGATGTAATTTTGTAACCGATCTAGGTGGAGATCATGGTCTATAGTGTCGAATGCAGCACTAAGTTAGTGAGAACTAACATGAGCACTTGAGTATAAGATTATGAGTGATGTCCTTTCTACAGTCTTATACAGTCATTTAAGATTATGGAACCAGGAGCTACTGAGCACTTATGAAATAGCTCAACATTTGAGATCATCACAGAACGAACAACAGCTTCTCCATGCCAGAACCTTTTAATACTCAAAGAGGACCAGTGTCCAAACTCCACATGAGGTGGGATCCAATTGGCGCTGGTAAGTCTCTAGATGATTCGGGATGTTTGTTTGCATCTACTTTTTTAAAAGGTCCACAATCCTCATGAGGTGGGATGTGACTGGAGCTGGAGCAACCTCAGGATGCCTCGGGATGGGGAGAGAAAGAGAAGCAGTGAAGAGAAATTAGCATAGCTGCTGTTCATGATATTAACAGCACAAGTTGATAATTTCCATGTGATCAGATGTTCTGGAGCACAAGTTTATGATATGACGTTATGTGTAGGCTTTGCTAAAAAGATACGTTTTTAATCTGCTCTTAAACTGGGAGAGTGTGTCTGAACCCCGAACACTGTCAGGAAGACTACTCCAGGTTTAGGAGCTAAATGTGAGAATGTTCTACCACCTTTAGTGGACTTTGCTATGCAGACTCATAATTTGCAGCGCTCCTTAAAGGCCCAAAACTGGAATAAAGGTACTTTGCACTAAGAAAGAAGTGCAGACCATTTTATTTTATTATTATTTATCTTCCTAAATTGTATCTTTTACATAGATAACAGAAATTCCTTGTACTTATTTTCTATTTATAAATATTCTTTATATACATGCCACCATTAAAACATACAACCCCAATTTGTTTTAATTGGGATGCTGTGTAAAATGTAAATTAAATAATGTTTTTGCAAATCCCATGAACCCATAGTTTATTCAAAACAGATAGTAGAGATAGACAGACAGACAGATGCAGACATTTGATAGATAAAAAGTTGTGAAATCGCCAAGTTCACCACTGTGTGAGACAAAAGTGAGGGAGAGAGATAAACACAAACACACACACACACACACACACACACACACACACACACACACACGCACTCACGCACACACAAGTCCTTAAGAGAGTCCGAGGTGCGCTTTGGGAGAAGCGTATCTGATCCACGATGCACGAGGAGAAGCACAGCCGGTACCGGATAGTGGAGTCCGAACGGAACGGAAAAAGTAAAATCCTGCATGAAACAATGCAGCTATACATACAGTATGCAGCATTCAACACTTTCAATAACTAACAAAGGAGTGAGTGAGAGTAAGGAGCTTATGTAGGAGCGGGGTGGAGTGATGATGAGCCCCAGGTGTGCATAGTTGAGCCTGGAGCTCCAGAGAGAGTGGAGGAATGAGAAACAACGAGCCCCAGTTGCGTGGTTAAGCCTGGAGCTCCAGGGAGAGCGAAGGCATGAGAGCCACAAAAGGGGGCGTGGCAGGTGGATCCCTGACATTATCCCCCTCAGAGGGGGGCGGCACCTGATGCCCCAAACCTACAGTTGCCCGGAGGGCCAGGGCACTCGGAGGAGGATGTCGGTGCCCGTCCAGGGTCGAAGAGGACTGCGAAACTGGGTAAGGCCGGGAAGGACTTGAGGCAGAGTGACAACCCTGGCGAAGATCTGGAACCGGACGATGCCCATTCTAAAGACACGGGACGGAACCCTCCGAGGTCTAAAGCGGCACGTAGCTCATCGCGGAGGCCTGGAATGGAGCAAAACCACCGCCAAAGACCGGAGGCAGGGCCAAGACCAGAGGCAGGGTGAAGGCCAGAGACGGAGAGATGCCTCCAGCGGCAACCAAGGACAGAGAACTGCTCGTAGTGGAGACCGGGGATGGGGGGGGACGCCTGCAGCAGAGACTGGAGATGGAAAGACGTCTTCATCGGAGGCCGGAGGTGGAAAGCTCAGAGATCCCTTTGAGGAGCCTGGAGGCGAGCCGTCGCCCGTGGAGGAGCCTGGAGGCGAGACGTCGCCCGGAAAGGAACCCAGAGGCGAGACGTCACCCGTAGAGGAACCCAGAGGCGAGACTTTGCCCGGAGAGGAACCCAGAGGCGTGACCTTGTCTTCAGAGGGTCTAGGAGGTGTGGCTCCGCCTTCAGATAAATTTGGAGGTGAGCCATTGCTTTGTGGGAGACTTGGGCCTGAGACGCCCTCGTCGGAGGAGCTTAAGAGTGAGACGTCGTCTTTAGGGGAGCTCGGGGATGAGACGTCACCTTCAGGGGAGCTCGGGAGCGAGACGTCGCCAAAGAAGGAGTTCGGAAGCGAGACGTCGCCGACAGAGGGGCTCGGGGGGCGAGACGTCACCAGAGAAGGAGCACGGGGGCGAGGCATCGCCGATGGAGGAGCTCGGGGGCGAGACGCCGCCTTCAGGGGAGCCTGGGAGCAAGACGTCGCCTTCAGGTGAGCTCAGGAGCGAGACGTCGCCTTCAGGGGAGCTCGGGAGCGAGACGCCGTCAAAGAAGGAGATCTGGGGTGAGACGTCGCCATCAGAGGAGCTCAGAGGCGAGACGTCGCCATCGGAGGAGCTTAGAGGCGTAAATTTCATTTAACAATAGGGGGGGACAATAAATATAAAATTTCTCATGAGCAATTATCGAAAGGGACACAAATAATATAGTCAAATTGTACTTATAAAGACACAGTGTCCCAACAGTGAAAAACTTTGCTTTTATCATTATTATTGTAGCATGGCATCATTATGGTTATTTTCAAAGTTTTTCTCAGGTTCAATGACAAAGCAAAACAAGGAATTAAAAAAAGGTTTAACATTTTATTTAAAACTAATGAAGACACTTAAGAACAGAATAGAAATTTATGATAAAAATACAGTGGGGTCAGTTCGGATGTAGCGCAGTGCTCATTTAGTAAATGCACAGATAAACAATATGCTAATTGTGACTGTTAAATTAACATTATGCCAACCCAGCCATTATGGATGCACAAGCCAGTGCACTCTTAGTGCCAGTCCCAAGCCCGGGTAAATAGGGAGGGTTGCTTTAGGAAGGGCATCCAGCGTAAAACATGTGCCAAATCAAATATGCGGATCACAAATTAGAATTTCATACCGGATCGGTCGAGGCCCGGGTTAACAACGACCGCCACAGGTATCGTTAGCCGACAGGGTACCAGTGGAAATTGGGCTACTGTTGGCCGAAGAAGGAGAAGGAGAGGAGAAAGACGTCTACAGAGACGGCAGTGAAAGGAGAAGTGTAGGAGAGTGGAGGTTCGGGTTGGTACTTTAAATGTTGGTACTATGACAAGTAAAGGGAGAGAGATAGCTGATATGATGGAGAGGAGAAAGGTAGATATGTTATGTGTTCAGGAGACCAAGTGGAAAGGGAGTAAGGCCAGGAACATTGGAGGTGGGTTTAAACTGTTTTATCATGGTGTGGATGGAAAGAGAAATGGTGTGGGGGTAATTCTGAAGGAAGAGTACAGTAAGAGTGTAGTGGAGTGAAGAGAGTTTCTGATATAGTGATGATCATGAAGGTGGAAGTTGAAGGGATGATGATAAATGTCATCAGTGCCTATGCTCCACAAGTTGGCTGTTAGATGGAGGAGAAGGAAAGATTCTGGAGTGAATTAGATGAAGTGGTAGATGGTGTACCTAGAAAAGAACAATTGGTATGGTTTTAAGGAGAGGAATGTGGAAGGGCAGATGGTGGTAGATCATAGGGTGACGTATAAGAGTGGAGGAAGGTGCACACAGGTGGACTATGTGCTATGCAGGAGATGCAACCTGAAGGAGATTGGAGACTGTAAGGTGTTGGCAGGGACAGTGTAGCTAGACAGCATTGGATGGTGGTCTGTAGGATGGTTTTGGAGGCGAAGAAGAAGAGTAGGAGAGTGAGGAATGAAAGAAGAATAAAATGGTGGAAACTGAAGGAGGAAGAGTGTAGTGTAAGGTTCAGGAAGAGGTCAGAGGTATGAGAGGTTGGACACTAAGGAAGGAGAAAAGGATTTATACCGATTGGCCAGGCAGAGGGACAGAAGAGGTGGAGAAGTGGAGGAGTTCAGGTACCTGGGGTCAACAGTGCAAAGGAATGGAGAGTGTGTTAGAAAAGTAAAGAAAAGAGTGCAGGCAGGGTGGAGTGGGTGGAGAAAAATGACAGGAGTGATTTGTGATAATAGGGTATCTGCAAGAATGAAAGGGAAAGTTTATAGGACCGTGGTGAAACCTGTGATGTTGTATGGATTAGAGACAGTAGCATTGAGTGGAAGACAGGAGGTGGAGCTGGAGGGAGCAGAGCTGAAGATGTTAAGGTTTTCGTTGGGAGTGACGAGGATGGACAAGATTAGAAATGAGTTTATTAGAGGAACAGTGCATGTAGGATGTTTTGGTGACAAGGTGAGGGAGGCAAGATTGAGATGGTTTGGACATGTGTAGAGAAGGGACATGAATTATATTTGTAGAAGAATGCTGAGGATGGAGCCACCAGGTAGGAGGAAAAGAGGAAGGCCAAGGAGGAGGTTCATGGATGTGGTGAGGGAAGACATGGAGGTAGTTGGTGTGAAAGAGGCAGATGTAGAGGACAGGGTGGTATGGAGACGGATGATCCGCTGTAGCGACCCCTAATGGGAGCAGCCAAAAGAAGAAGAAGAAATTAACATTATGCCAAGTCGCCCCAAATAAAACACTGCATGGGAAACAGCTTTGGCGTGTTAGTGTCAGTGTACTATGCTACAAGCTATTGTAAACAAGCTAACGTTTACTAAAGAATAGGGGTGGCACGGTTCACAAAACCCACAGTTCGGTTTGTATCGCGGTTTTAGGGTCACGGTTTTCGGTTCTGTACGGTTCTTGTTGTTGTTTTTTCTTTTAATCTTCAACACTCCAGACATTTTCCTCAGCATTTGATATATAGCTTATTAGCTTAATTATCCACAATTTAGGTTACAGTATTAACATTTTGTAATGTAATCATGCACTAACTGAATTTGACTTGACTTTAAGCACATTATTGGGACCATCTCTGAGTAAAAGCTAGGTGAGATTTTGATACAGCAAGAGAGAAGACATTGATGATGACATGCTTTCGTTTATTTAAAAAAAAAAAAGTGTCGGCGAGAGGGAATATTAAACTGCGGCTCGAGTGCATTCATCAGCTGACAAAATCCTTCACACTCAATCATGCTGCACGGTTGCATATCTTTGATATAAACATCCCCAATGCTTTAGTTATGGCTATTGCCCTGTCCGACTTCTCACTGAGAAGTTGCTTAATGCTGCGGACAGTAGAAGTTGTTTCCCAACCGGCTCTCTCCCTTTGTGCTGTTTGTATCGACATATTGGCGTGATGTCTTCTCAGAAGTGTTGCCATTAGCATATTGAATGCATTTTGCACAATGCTTGCACACAGTCACAGTTCTATCTACTGTTTTATTTCCGTTGTCATCGTAAGTAACATGAAATCCAAGATGTTCCCACACACCGGATTTGAACGACGCGGGCGCATCCGCCATCTCCGGGCAGCATCATTATCTCCTCCACTTGCCATTTCTGCAGCACTCCTTACTCAACTTTTACTGTCTATATGTATGTTCGTGCGAAACTGTCTAAGGCGAAACTGAGCACGGGGCTACATTGCGCATGCGTCGAACCGTGCGATGCACACACACAAACCGAACGGTTCGGGTGTTTTTCCATGTACCGTGCCACCCCTACTAGAGAAGTCATATTTTAATCGCTAATGTAGCAGATTCATGGAAATTACATCGGTAATCAGCATTTTTGCCGCAACTAATTTATGAATGAGTCTGCATCAACTACATTAAAGAGAATCACTTTATTTAAAGTGAATAAAATACCCTAGTTATTGGAGTTGAACATTAATTGGGCCGCAGACACACACCTGAATCGTGTGTGTAGAGAAGGTGAGATGAACTGGGAAAGCAGGCAGTGGGTCAAACCACTGTGTGGAAGGGGAGGGGGGGAACTCAACTGTCTCTAAATGCAGTTTTTGCGTTTTTTTTTCTACTTAGGCAATTTTTAGGTATACATACATATATTTTTCACAATAGAGAGTGCGATATTTTTTAAATAATTTTTTTGGGACAATCAAATCGAAGAAAATCCTCGGATGGGGGGGCATGTCCCCTCCATCCTGTCCCCCGGGATTTACGCCCATGTGTGTGTGTGTGTGTGTGTGTGTGTGTGTGTGTGAGTGATTGTAGCAGTATATGTATTCACATTATACCGTTCATAATTCTTGTGCTACTTGCAATGGACTGCAATACTAATAGACTTCATAAAAAAAAAAGTTATTTAATGACCGTTTTATTTTGAGAGAAGTAGGAGATCAATGACAAGGTCAAAAGATGGTGTTATCAGATTTACTGTAGAGTAAGTCAGGGCAGTAATTGACTGCAGGAATTGCGTTGGGGACTTTGGCCTTAGAAATTTTAACATAACGAAAATAAACTGCATTGTCCTCAGCAGTATAAGCTAATGGGCACAAAAAAAAAAACAGAAAGGTTTTTTTATATATATAATCTTAAGAGTTCATAAGAATATTATTCTGGTAAATTCACTCAGGTAAAAATACATGACTGTAATTTACTTAAATATCTTACTATTAAAAAAAAAAATTTCCACAATTTAAATGTTTGGGAATTGTATCAAACTTGGTAATGTGTAATCAAATAAAAAAGGGTGCATGCAGAAATATTAAGGGAGATGATTATTAAAAACATTTGTACATTCCACAATATAATAACATATTTACATTTACATTTACAATAAAAGGTAGCAGATGCCTTTATCCAGAGCGATCTTTAAAAGTGATTTGAGTCTCTCAATTAATAAATCAACACTGGTTCACTTGACTCAAGATACCACCAGCTAAAGCTATATGAGAGGGATTATAGCACACTTTTTGCATGACTGCATGATTGTAACACTTAGATCCTGTACATGTCCTGTTCACTGGCATGTGTTTAATGTTTAAAGTTAAACAGTAATGCGGTTGGGAAGCTGAACCAAACAAACAAGACTATCAGGTTTGATGTTAGAAAACAATATAATTTCTCCTTCAGGTGTACAAAGGGCGGTTTTCTATGTATGTAATAGTGTCATGAGATACTTTGCATATAAATAGTTGCATGGTAAAGTATTTAGTTTTTTTCTTTTGTTAGATTTTTTGTTTGCTATAAACCATGTTTTATTTAAAGCTGCATATTTGCAAGTCTAAACATTTTTTGCAGTTGTAATCACTTTAATTGGATCAACTGAAGTGTTTCCAACACCATGAGGGTGGGGTGATTGCTTCCACATTAACGTTTCTCTTGCGGTGTAATACAACTGTTGCACTAATGCACTACATTATTTAGAAATGTTTTGTAAAAGAGGTCCATTTTAAATAGTGTTTAAAATACTATACCTATTTTTAATTATTTCTGAATCCTATTTCATATAATATGACATTTATATTTTATAATTAATAAATAATACTTGAAAATTAAACTTTAAAAACTCGTCTCAACATTTATTTCCCACTGAACTGAACTTCATATATTAGAAAGTAGTCCTTCTCTCTGTCCTTCAGTTTACTATTGATCTTTTCAGATTTAAAAGAAGACCTCCTCCTTCAAATTTCAAAAACAAATCATATGATGTATGAGCAGTATTATTGAGTGTTATTTGAATAGAACTTTTAACTATATACATTGTCAGAAATCAGCTTAACAGAAATAAATTAATACAGTTTCATGAAAGAAATATTAGAATTAGGTGTAAATGTAGGTCAGTGCTTCTGATAGTGTTTAACCAGCAGAGAAGGATTTGCTTCAGACATAGGGCAGGGAACCCTAAAATAAAATGTGTCAAATTTATCCACTAATATTAATAGAAATCAATCAATAACGCCAGTTATATTATGTTAAGACAATCAGCACTATGTTGTTGTTGTACATGCATCATTATCTGTATATTTTCATATATTTTCAAATCTTTCTAAAAGATTTTGCATCATAACACATATATTTGCAATAAAATCACAATTTATAAGTTATCCGTGGTTGTGTTTTATTTTGAAAGATTTGCAGTTTCATAACTTTTACTGACCAGTGGACTATTGTGCATTTACATGATTTTAGCTTTAATTTTAATAGAACATGACATATAATTTTTACTGTCAGGTGAACAATTATACATTTACATGAACATCAGCTTTACGTTTAATAGCACTTGAGTAATAATTATAATATAAAAAAAAAATTATCTTGGTGTAGTATTACAAGTATATATTTTTACGAGTATTTAGGGCCAATATGGGGTTACCCATTCTGTAGATGATCTGTACTGTAGGTGGATGACATCTACTGGTGATGATGATGTAGTGCACTCACTTCACCAAGACAGATCTGTCAGCTGAGCTGAAATTGCTGGCTATATATAATGGTACTTTAAGTTTTAACCTTTTTCATTATTGTGTGTTTTTGACATGCATAAAACATGTTTTTTTCAGTACACAGCCAAGTCAGTAAATTCAAAATGGTGATTAATTTGTGATTAGAATCAGCACACTTGAAGCAGTAATGAGCACAAAATATCTTGTTCTTCAATATGTGAAGATAATAATGATGCACAAGGTTTTTATATGTTGTATTTCTTTTGAATTTTTTTGATCTTTAATAACATATCAGTATTTTTCAGTAGTTGTATTCATGTTTTGAAAGTCTGATTGAAAGACAGTGTAGTTGGTAATAAAAGAAGCATATGGGAATAGAGCCACCATATCCTTTTACAGGGGAAATTAGATCTATAACTAATCTATGTGATAATTTAAAATATCTGCCAATCCAGATATGACATTTAGCAGTATCAGTTTGTTAATCTGCTTCACCAGCATGACAATTTGCCACTAGAGGGAGACAGAGAAAAGTAAGACAACCTAAATGCCAGAGATTTTCACCCTGCGTTTGCAGCAGCACAAAGTGATGCACTACTGCTTCTGTTTATGAGGTCATGTTCTTTTTTCCACGTTCTTCATATCTTCACTCTTGTCCTGTTCTGGTCCTTATGTCATGTGTCTTTCATTCACAGGTTTTCACATTCATGTATGTTTAATTAAACCCTTATGTTTCTGCCATTCAGTTAATTTTGTTTCTGTTGTTTACCAAGCCTTTGTTTGTGTTTGTTTTCCCAGTTTTTCCCTGTTTATCTTTCTACTTCTTTATACACATTCTTTAAATGTTATGCCTTGTTTATCTTTTTGCCAATCAACTGACCCATGCTTGGTTTACCTGTGTATATGATTTGTCTGCCTGCTTTGAAATAAACATGTACTCGGTTCTTATGCAAAGCAGAGAAAACACAAAAGTAAAAAAAAAGACAAGCAATTGAGAAAATAAATAGTTCCTGTCATAACTCTGTGGAAGCTTCAGTCAGTTTGCATCCACCATGACTTCCAAATAGTCACCACTAACTTCAGGTCCCAGACCACACAGACACTTTGCCACTCTGAGTTCCTCACTGAGTGAGTCCAAATGTGCACAATTACACACACAACACTATATAAATTAATTTATTTAACTATAAGACAAAGTAATTACTTAAAAAGTCATTTATTTGCTTTTGATCTCATTTTACTTGTTTATGTCTGTCTGCACATTGCATATCATTTCTGACTACGCCACTGCTTTATGATTCGATGTGTCTACATTTGACAAGATTCACTGCTCACTGATGTTTCTGATGTTTTAATTTTATGAATGTCTGACAGCAAAGCATGACTCATAGAATCATAATTAATGCTCTGTCTGTAATGACTGTGTACACAGTTCTATTTTAAAATGTCCTTTACAAGTTCTTCAACATTATTAAGCAGATTTCTGTCATGTGATTTGCAGAAAACAAACAGCTGTGTGTCGGAACAGCAGTAGAGAAGGTTCATTGAATTTGAAAAATCCTATTCAGGAAATTCCAAAACTAATATGTATAGAAATAAACCACAAATAATTAAACACCATTAGTTCTTCTTCTAAATAAAATGCTTCAAAATGCTGTGACTTTATAAATAATTCATATTAGAAAAGTAATCACATTGAAATCGAAAAGATCAACTACAAGTTATATATCTTTGATGAGGTCCCAGGAAGAGTTGAATCCGTACACACATATTTAAGTAATACAGGCATGTGATCCAAAAAAACACAGTCATGTCGCAAGCATGAAAGTCCGGGACATAACAAAGACAGTCCGTGAGGTAAACATGATAAGCAAGGAGAGTAATCAAAAACAGTCGCAGAGGTCAGTACACATATAGTGAACAAAATTTCTCTAAGATATTGTTCACAAATATGTCAAAATCTGTGTTATCGAATACTTTTCCTTTTCTGAGTTAATTTACATTTGCGCCATTTAGCAGACCCCTTGTCCAGAGTGACGTACAAAAATGCTTGAGTCTCTAGCAATGAATAAATCTACACTGGTATGCAAGATTACAAACTTAATATAATATAACTCTGAATTCTACCAAAGCAAACTTGTAAAGTGCAATTTAAGTGCTTCAGGAAGAGGTAGGTCTTCAACTAAAGACAGCCAGAATTCATTCCACCACCTCAGTGCCAGAACAGAGAAGAGCCTTGAAGTATACTTACCTCTCATTCTGGAGAAGGTGGTAACAGTCAAGCAGTGCTGGAGGATCTCAGACAGCGTGGTGTAGTGCGAGATGTGATGAGGTCTCTAAGGTAAGATGGTTCTGGTTCATTTTTGGCCTTGTAGGCAAGCATCAGAGTTTTGAATTTGATACGTGCAGCTACTGGAAGCCAGTGAATCCATCCATCTCACAGATGTGGCAGATCAAGATGCTGATTAGACAGCATGATTATTGCACAGGTGTGCTTTAGGCAGGCCCAATAAAAGGCAACTCTAAAATGTGCAGTTTTATCACACAGCACAATGCCACAGATGTCACAAGTTTTAAGGGAGTGTGCAATTGTCATGTTGACTACATGAATGTCCACCAGAGCTGTTGCCCGTGAATTACATGTTCATTTCTCTACCATAAACATCTCTAAATGCATTACAGATAATTTGGCAGTACATCCAACCGGCCTCAAAACCATAGACTATATATACCATGTAAGGCTGGGTCTAGCTTCAGAAACCAAACAGGTGATAGCTGTGCACGATGACACTGTGGGGCTGGAGGACTTCATACAAAAGTCCATCTGGCTTTCACAATGCCTGGCGGCTTGCCACCCAACTCCACCTCACACTGGCGTTCTGCCTGGATCCATGACCGTCCCGACTCCGAACCAATGCAGCTGGGTTCACAGAGGTTGTCCCGGAGGGAAAGGAACAGCCGCCTGGCCGCTGGGAGGTGCCTGTACTGCGAGACATTGGGTCATTCCATCACCAAATGCCCCACATGCCCTTCTCGTCCTGCGGTGAGTACCGTTGAGTTCCCTACCGACATTTCACCCCTATCCAAACTCACTGTGACTCTCCTAACCCCCACTCTCTCCATCTCTGTGCACGCCAGTCGTCACGCTGCAGGTGGGGTTGTTCCATCGGGAGGAGATCCGGTTTATGGTGTTGAACTCAATGGTCAGCGTGATCCTGGGGAGGCCGTGGTTGTAACAACACACTCCAAAGTGTTCCTGGGACCCCTGTGACATCCTGGAGTGGAGTCCTCACTGCAAGGAGCACTGTCTTTCCCAGCTCCCATCACCGATCTGCAGGGCTATGGTCGGCGCCACCCGGGCGGAGGAAGCCACGACCACGACACAGGTGGTGATCCCTGAGGAATACTGGGCTTTCGTGTTCTGTGCACAGGTGGCCACTGGTCTCCCCCCTCACCGGCCCTGGGATTGCTGCATCAACCTGCTTCCTGGAACTAAGCTGCCCAAGGGTCGGGTGTATCACCTGTCCGCTCCGGAACAACGGCCAATGGAGGAGTACGTTCAGCAGGCTCTCCACCAGGGTTTCATCACTCACTTCACCTTCCAGCAGCATCGAGCTTTTTCTATGTGGGGAAGAAGGACGGGGTCTTTGCCCCTGCATCGACTACAGGCAGCTGAACTCCCAAATCGCCCATCTCCCTTACCCCCTCCCGCTTGTACCAGCAGCTCTGGAGGACCTAATGGAGGCAAGGGTGTTCTCCAAGCTTGATCTCCGGAGCGCCTACAATCTGGTATGCATCAGAAAGAGAGACGAGTGGAAGACCACCTTCATCACACCTCGGGACACTACAAGTACCGGGTCATGCCGTACGGCCTCTCCATCTCTCCCGCAGTCTTCCAGGGGTTCATGAACGAGGTGTTTCGGCCATACCTCCAGAGATTCGTCATGGTGTACATAGACAACAATCTGATCTACTCACGGGACCACCTACACCTGATGCCGCTGCCTGTCCCGCAATGTCCCTGGTCCCATCTGGGCATCGACTTCATGACAGACCTGCTGCGGTCGGAGGGCAACACCTGCATCCCTGGTAGTGGTTGACCGCTTCTCGAAGGCCTGTCATTTTATCCCCATAAAGGCCTGCCTACCGCCCTCGAGACAGTGGAGGCCCTCTTCCAACATGTCTTCCGGAACTTCAGCCTCCCGGAAAAAATTGTCTATGACCGCGGGCACCAGGTCACATCTCGGGCTGGAGGGCCTTCTTTCAACTCCTGGGGGTGTCGGTCAATCTAATGTCTGGCTATCACCCACAGTCCAACGGCCAGGCGGAGCGGAAGATCCAGGAGCTAAACCAGTACCTGAGGACCTACTGCAGCTGGGACCAGGCAGGTTGGTGCCGTTTTTTACCGTGGGCTGAGTATGCCCAGAACTCGCTCTGCCAAGACTCCACAGGTCCCACCCCCTTCCAGTGCTTGTTGGGGTTCCAACCACCCCTCTGCCCTCGGTGGATTTCTGCTTCCGGGAGAGCAACCGGGTCTGGGAGTCGGCACACACACTCTGTGACCCTCCGTAACACCTGCAGACACGCCGACGCGAGATGGCTGGAGTCACCGCGTTTTTTCGTCCAGGGTACCTCGTATGGCTGTCCACGAAGGACCTAAAGCTGAGGCTGCCCTGTCGCAAGTTGAGCCCTGGTTCATCGGGCCTTCAGGGTTGCCGACCGGATCAGCAATGTGTCCTACAGGCTGTGCTGCCATCGAGGTACCGCATTCACCCCAACTTTCACCTGTCTCTGGTAAAGCCCTGTGTCTCGCCTGTGTCTCGCCCCCAAGGTGACCCGCGGCTCAGCCCGGTGTCTACGCTGTGCGTGAGGTCCTGGATTCCCGACGGCACGGGGGTCGTCTCGAGTACCTGGTAGACTGGGAGGGGTACGGCCCAGAGGAACGATCTTGGGTGGCCCGTCAGGACGTGCTGACCTGCCGCTGCTGGCGGAGTTCCATGCCACACACCCACGCCGCCCGGTGCCCGGGCAAGGGGCAGGGCTCGTCGCAAGGTCAGGGCGTCTGGAGCCACCCCTGGGGAGGGGGTGGTGTCAGGGAGCACCCTCCTTCTTCTCCTGTGTGTGCCCCGCCCACACGGAGCTCCTCGCTATCATACTAACTACCCACACCTGGCACTCATTTCACATGCACATATAAACCCTCACTCACCCTTGCCCGGCGACTGTTATTGTTTCCCCGTACGCTCGTTCTGCAGCATAACTATTTTCCTCCAATCCTGCGATACGCTACTTCCAAGGCACTCACCGGATTTCTCTACATGGACTACGTTTCATTATTTCGGGAATTTTGTGGACCTCACTCCCGGAGCGCACCACGGATATTCCCTCAAGCACCTTCTCGTCACTGCTGGTATTTTGCTAGTTTTGCATTCCTTCCTATAAACTGTGTTGCTTACACTCCGGCTTCCGCCTCCGTTACTGCCGCATAACAGGTACTTCTATTTTGTCAGAATCAAGGAGGAGGAGGTTATTCAGCATTCCATGTATTATATGTGCACACGTTCCTTCAAGCTGGTTTCTTTACAGGAAATACCAGGCAAGTATAAGAAATAAACCATGGCTAATTAGAACCTTTAGTTTATGTTCAAAACACTGTTGTTTTCAGAAAAAATTTGTTTGCATGTCTAGAAGAGTGACAGATTTATCAGATTTATAATCTTTTTCTTAATCTTGAATGGTGATCTTTATAAGCAAATGTTTTTAGTTAGATCATGTGGCCCCTCCCACACATCAAATATGAAGGAAGTAAATCTGAAAAAAATCTGAAGGCCAAATCAACACATTACATTCATTGTATGTTTTTCTAACAATTCCTGAATGTGTAGTTTAAATAAATGCCAGGACCCAAAGTTTCACAGTAGGAGTTTTTACAGAGCATTATCTTTGCCAGCTTGCCTTCTTCACATAATTCATCCTGATGCCATCTCTTCCCTTGGTAGTATAGGTATATATATTGCACCCAGCTATCCAAATGATGTTAATAAATTATAATTAATCAAACCTGCTAA
>JBCEWE010001364.1:0-29494 GCA_039877035.1 Silurus lanzhouensis
GCAGTCAATAAGCCTAATGAACCAACATGGCTTCTTTTCCATACTTCACTACAATGTAACTCATTAAAAGAAGGCCAAACAAGTCTTTCAAAAAAGACAAAGAAAAAGCAATCTTTTTAACAGCTCTTTTCAATTATCAAATAGATTTACAGTTTAATGTGACAAAGTAGACAAACTATTAGATTAAAAAAATAATAAAATTTTTTCCTTGTCTGGGCTTGAACCCACAACCTTGTGGGGACCTGCTGATAGATAAACCAATGCCTTAACACATTGAGCTATTCTCTCCCCTTTGTGCAAGCAGTCAATAAGCCTAATGAACCAACATGGCTTCTTTTCCATACTTCACTACATGTAACTCATTAAAAGAAGGCCAAACAAGTCTTTCAAAAAAGACAAAGAAAAAAGCAATCTTTTTAACAGCTCTTTTCAATTATAAATAGATTTACAGTTTAATGTGACAAAGTAGACAAACTATTAGATTAAAAAAAAAAAAATTTTTTCCTTGTCTGCTTGAACCCACAACCTTGTGGGACCTGCTGATAGATAAACCAATGCCTTAACACATTGAGCTATTCTCTCCCCTTTGTGCAAGCAGTCAATAAGCCTAATGAACCAACATGGCTTCTTTTCCATACTTCACTACCATGTAACTCATTAAAAGAAGGCCAAACAAGTCTTTCAAAAAAGACAAAGAAAAAAGCAATCTTTTTAACAGCTCTTTTCAATTATCAAATAGATTTACAGTTTAATGTACAAAGTAGACAAACTATTAGATTAAAAAAAATAATAACAATTTTCCTTGTCTGGGGCTTGAACCCACAACCTTTGTGGGGACCTGCTGATAGATAAACCAATGCCTTAACACATTGAGCTATTCTCTCCCCTTTGTGCAAGCAGTCAATAAGCCTAATGAACCAACATGGCTTCTTTTCCATACTTCACTACCATTAACTCATTAAAAGAAGGCCAAACAAGTCTTTCAAAAAAGACAAAGAAAAAGCAATCTTTTTAACAGCTCTTTTCAATTATCAAATAGATTTACAGTTTAATGTGACAAAGTAGACAAACTATTAGATTAAAAAAAATAATAATTTTTTCCTTGTCTGTGTTGGGGATTGAACCCACAACCTTGGGGACCTGCTGATAGATAAACCAATGCCTTAAACATTGAGCTATTCCTCCCCTTTGTGCAAGCAGTCAATAAGCCTAATGAACCAACATGGCTTCTTTTCCATACTTCACTACCATGTAACTCATTAAAAGAAGGCCAAACAAGTCTTTCAAAAAAGACAAAGAAAAAGCAATCTTTTAACAGCTCTTTTCAATTATCAATAGATTTACAGTTTAATGTGACAAAGTAGACAAACTATTAGATTAAAAAATAATAATAATTTTTCCTTGTCGTGTTGGGTTGAACCACAACCTTGTGGGGACCTGCTGATAGATAAACCAATGCCTTAACACATTGAGCTATTCTCTCCCCTTTGTGCAAGCAGTCAATAAGCCTAATGAACCAACATGGCTTCTTTCCATACTTCACTACCATTAACTCATTAAAGAAGGCCAAACAAGTCTTTCAAAAAAGACAAAGAAAAAGCAATCTTTTTAACAGCTCTTTTCAATTATCAAATAGATTTACAGTTAATGTGACAAAGTAGACAAACTATTAGATTAAAAAAAATAATAAAATTTTTCCTTGTCTGGTTGGGCTTGAACCCACAACCTTGTGGGACCTGCTGATAGATAAACCAATGCCTTAACACATTGAGCTATTCTCTCCCTTTGTGCAAGCAGTCAATAAGCCTAATGAACCAACATGGCTTCTTTTCCATACTTCACTACCATGTAACTCATTAAAGAAGGCCAAACAAGTCTTTCAAAAAAGACAAAGAAAAAAGCAATCTTTTTAACAGCTCTTTTCAATTATAAATAGATTTACAGTTTAATGTGACAAAGTAGACAAACTATTAGATTAAAAAAAATAATAAAATTTTTTCCTTGTCGGGGCTTGAACCCACAACCTTGTGGGGACCTGCTGATAGATAAACCAATGCCTTAACACATTGAGCTATTCTCTCCCCTTGTGCAAGCAGTCAATAAGCCTAATGAACCAACATGGCTTCTTTTCCATACTTCACTACCATGTAACTCATTAAAAGAAGGCCAAACAAGTCTTTCAAAAAAGACAAAGAAAAAAGCAATCTTTTAACAGCTCTTTTCAATTATTAAATAGATTTACAGTTTAATGTGACAAAGTAGACAAACTATTAGATTAAAAAAATAATAATAATTTTTTCCTTGTCTGTTGGGCTTGAACCCACAACCTTGTGGGGACCTGCTGATAGATAAACCAATGCCTTAACACATTGAGCTATTCTCTCCCTTTGTGCAAGCAGTCAATAAGCCTAATGAACCAACATGGCTTCTTTTCCATACTTCACTACCATGTAACTCATTAAAAGAAGGCCAAACAAGTCTTTCAAAAAAGACAAAGAAAAAGCAATCTTTTTAACAGCTCTTTTCAATTATCAAATAGATTTACAGTTTAATGTGACAAAGTAGACAAACTATTAGATTAAAAAAAATAATAAAATTTTTCCTTGTCGGGGCTTGAACCCACAACCTTGTGGGGACCTGCTGATAGATAAACCAATGCCTTAACACATTGAGCTATTCTCTCCCCTTTGTGCAAGCAGTCAATAAGCCTAATGAACCAACATGGCTTCTTTTCCATACTTCACTACATTAACTCATTAAAAGAAGGCCAAACAAGTCTTTCAAAAAGACAAAGAAAAAGCAATCTTTTTAACAGCTCTTTTCAATTATCAAATAGATTTACAGTTTAATGTGACAAAGTAGACAAACTATTAGATTAAAAAAAATAATAAAATTTTTTCCTTGTCTGTGTGGGCTTGAACCCACAACCTTGTGGGGACCTGCTGATAGATAAACCAATGCCTTAACACATTGAGCTATTCTCTCCCCTTTGTGCAAGCAGTCAATAAGCCTAATGAACCAACATGGCTTCTTTTCCATACTTCACTACCATGTAACTCATTAAAAGAAGGCCAAACAAGTCTTTCAAAAAAGACAAAGAAAAAGCAATCTTTTTAACAGCTCTTTTCAATTATCAAATAGATTTACAGTTTAATGTGACAAAGTAGACAAACTATTAGATTAAAAAAAATAATAATAAATTTTTTTCCTTGTCTGTGGGGTTGAACCCACAACCTTGGGGGACCTGCTGATAGATAAACCAATGCCTTAACACATTGAGCTATTCTCTCCCCTTTGTGCAAGCAGTCAATAAGCCTAATGAACCAACATGGCTTCTTTTCCATACTTCACTACCATCAAACTCATTAAAAGAAGGCCAAACAAGTCTTTCAAAAAAGACAAAGAAAAAGCAATCTTTTTAACAGCTCTTTTCAATTATCAAATAGATTTACAGTTTAATGTGACAAAGTAGACAAACTATTAGATTAAAAATAATAATAATAATTTTTTCCTTGTTTGTGTTGGGATTGAACCCACAACCTTGGGGGACCTGCGAATAGATAAACCAATGCCTTAACACATTGAGCTATTCTCTCCCCTTTGGGTGAGCAGTCAATAAGCCTAATGAACCAACATGGCTTCTTTCCATACTTCACTACCATGTAACTCATTAAAAGAAGGCCAAACAAGTCTTTCAAAAAAGACAAAGAAAAAGCAATCTTTTTAACAGCTCTTTTCAATTATCAAATAGATTTACAGTTTAATGTGACAAAGTAGACAAACTATTAGATTAAAAAAAATAATAAAAATGTATTCCTTGTCGGGGCTTGAACCCACAACCTTGTGGGGACCTGCTGATATATAAACCAATGCCTTAACACATTGAGCTATTCTCTCCCTTTGTGCAAGCAGTCAATAAGCCTAATGAACCAACATGGCTTCTTTTCCATACTTCACTACCATGTAACTCATTAAAAGAAGGCCAAACAAGTCTTTCAAAAAAGACAAAGAAAAAGCAATCTTTTAACAGCTCTTTTCAATTATAAATAGATTTACAGTTTAATGTGACAAAGTAGACAAACTATTAGATTAAAAAAAATAATAATAATTTTTTCCTTGTCGGGGGCTTGAACCCACAACCTTGTGGGGACCTGCTGATAGATAAACCAATGCCTTAACACATTGAGCTATTCTCTCCCCTTTGTGCAAGCAGTCAATAAGCCTAATGAACCAACATGGCTTCTTTTCCATACTTCACTACCATGTAACTCATTAAAAGAAGGCCAAACAAGTCTTTCAAAAAAGACAAAGAAAAAAGCAATCTTTTTAACAGCTCTTTTCAATTATAAATAGATTTACAGTTTAATGTGACAAAGTAGACAAACTATTAGATTAAAAAAAATAATAATAATTTTTTCCTTGTCTGGGGCTTGAACCCACAACCTTGTGGGGACCTGCTGATAGATAAACCAATGCCTTAACACATTGAGCTATTCTCTCCCCTTTGTGCAAGCAGTCAATAAGCCTAATGAACCAACATGGCTTCTTTTCCATACTTCACTACCATGTAACTCATTAAAAGAAGGCCAAACAAGTCTTTCAAAAAAGACAAAGAAAAAGCAATCTTTTTAACAGCTCTTTTCAATTATCAAATAGATTTACAGTTTAATGTGACAAAGTAGACAAACTATTAGATTAAAAAAATAATAATAATTTTTTCCTTGTCTGGGGCTTGAACCCACAACCTTGTGGGGACCTGCTGATAGATAAACCAATGCCTTAACACATTGAGCTATTCTCTCCCCTTTGTGCAAGCAGTCAATAAGCCTAATGAACCAACATGGCTTCTTTCCATACTTCACTACCATGTAACTCATTAAAAGAAGGCCAAACAAGTCTTTCAAAAAAGACAAAGAAAAAGCAATCTTTTTAACAGCTCTTTTCAATTATCAAATAGATTTACAGTTTAATGTGACAAAGTAGACAAACTATTAGATTAAAAAAATAATAATAATTTTTTCCTTGTCGGGGCTTGAACCCACAACCTTGTGGGGACCTGCTGATAGATAAACCAATGCCTTAACACATTGAGCTATTCTCTCCCCTTTGTGCAAGCAGTCAATAAGCCTAATGAACCAACATGGCTTCTTTTCCATACTTCACTACCATGTAACTCATTAAAAGAAGGCCAAACAAGTCTTTCAAAAAAGACAAAGAAAAAGCAATCTTTTAACAGCTCTTTTCAATTATAAATAGATTTACAGTTTAATGTGACAAAGTAGACAAACTATTAGATTAAAAAAAATAATAATAATTTTTTCCTTGTCGGGGCTTGAACCCACAACCTTGTGGGGACCTGCTGATAGATAAACCAATGCCTTAACACATTGAGCTATTCTCTCCCCTTTGTGCAAGCAGTCAATAAGCCTAATGAACCAACATGGCTTCTTTTCCATACTTCACTACCATGTAACTCATTAAAAGAAGGCCAAACAAGTCTTTCAAAAAAGACAAAGAAAAAGCAATCTTTTTAACAGCTCTTTTCAATTATCAAATAGATTTACAGTTTAATGTGACAAAGTAGACAAACTATTAGATTAAAAAAATAATAATAATTTTTTCCTTGTCTGTGGGCTTGAACCCACAACCTTGTGGGGACCTGCTGATAGATAAACCAATGCCTTAACACATTGAGCTATTCTCTCCCCTTTGTGCAAGCAGTCAATAAGCCTAATGAACCAACATGGCTTCTTTTCCATACTTCACTACCATGTAACTCATTAAAAGAAGGCCAAACAAGTCTTTCAAAAAGACAAAGAAAAAGCAATCTTTTTAACAGCTCTTTTCAATTATCAAATAGATTTACAGTTTAATGTGACAAAGTAGACAAACTATTAGATTAAAAAAATAATAATAATTTTTTCCTTGTCTGGGGCTTGAACCCACAACCTTGTGGGGACCTGCTGATAGATAAACCAATGCCTTAACACATTGAGCTATTCTCTCCCCTTTGTGCAAGCAGTCAATAAGCCTAATGAACCAACATGGCTTCTTTTCCATACTTCACTACCATGTAACTCATTAAAAGAAGGCCAAACAAGTCTTTCAAAAAAGACAAAGAAAAAGCAATCTTTTTAACAGCTCTTTTCAATTATAAATAGATTTACAGTTTAATGTGACAAAGTAGACAAACTATTAGATTAAAAAAATAATAATAATTTTTTCCTTGTCTGGGGCTTGAACCCACAACCTTGTGGGGACCTGCTGATAGATAAACCAATGCCTTAACACATTGAGCTATTCTCTCCCTTTGTGCAAGCAGTCAATAAGCCTAATGAACCAACATGGCTTCTTTTCCATACTTCACTACCATGTAACTCATTAAAAGAAGGCCAAACAAGTCTTTCAAAAAAGACAAAGAAAAAGCAATCTTTTTAACAGCTCTTTTCAATTATTAAATAGATTTACAGTTTAATGTGACAAAGTAGACAAACTATTAGATTAAAAAAATAATAATAATTTTTTCCTTGTCGGGGCTTGAACCCACAACCTTGTGGGGACCTGCTGATAGATAAACCAATGCCTTAACACATTGAGCTATTCTCTCCCCTTTGTGCAAGCAGTCAATAAGCCTAATGAACCAACATGGCTTCTTTTCCATACTTCACTACCATGTAACTCATTAAAAGAAGGCCAAACAAGTCTTTCAAAAAAGACAAAGAAAAAGCAATCTTTTTAACAGCTCTTTTCAATTATCAAATAGATTTACAGTTTAATGTGACAAAGTAGACAAACTATTAGATTAAAAAAATAATAATAATTTTTTCCTTGTCTGGGGCTTGAACCCACAACCTTGTGGGGACCTGCTGATAGATAAACCAATGCCTTAACACATTGAGCTATTCTCTCCCCTTTGTGCAAGCAGTCAATAAGCCTAATGAACCAACATGGCTTCTTTTCCATACTTCACTACCATGTAACTCATTAAAAGAAGGCCAAACAAGTCTTTCAAAAAAGACAAAGAAAAAGCAATCTTTTTAACAGCTCTTTTCAATTATCAAATAGATTTACAGTTTAATGTGACAAAGTAGACAAACTATTAGATTAAAAAAATAATAATAATTTTTTCCTTGTCTGTGGGCTTGAACCCACAACCTTGTGGGGACCTGCTGATAGATAAACCAATGCCTTAACACATTGAGCTATTCTCTCCCCTTTGTGCAAGCAGTCAATAAGCCTAATGAACCAACATGGCTTCTTTTCCATACTTCACTACCATGTAACTCATTAAAAGAAGGCCAAACAAGTCTTTCAAAAAAGACAAAGAAAAAGCAATCTTTTTAACAGCTCTTTTCAATTATAAATAGATTTACAGTTTAATGTGACAAAGTAGACAAACTATTAGATTAAAAAAAATAATAATAATTTTTTCCTTGTCTGGGGCTTGAACCCACAACCTTGTGGGGACCTGCTGATAGATAAACCAATGCCTTAACACATTGAGCTATTCTCTCCCCTTTGTGCAAGCAGTCAATAAGCCTAATGAACCAACATGGCTTCTTTTCCATACTTCACTACCATGTAACTCATTAAAAGAAGGCCAAACAAGTCTTTCAAAAAAGACAAAGAAAAAGCAATCTTTTTAACAGCTCTTTTCAATTATAAATAGATTTACAGTTTAATGTGACAAAGTAGACAAACTATTAGATTAAAAAAATAATAATAATTTTTTCCTTGTCTGGGGCTTGAACCCACAACCTTGTGGGGACCTGCTGATAGATAAACCAATGCCTTAACACATTGAGCTATTCTCTCCCCTTTGTGCAAGCAGTCAATAAGCCTAATGAACCAACATGGCTTCTTTTCCATACTTCACTACCATGTAACTCATTAAAAGAAGGCCAAACAAGTCTTTCAAAAAAGACAAAGAAAAAAGCAATCTTTTTAACAGCTCTTTTCAATTATAAATAGATTTACAGTTTAATGTGACAAAGTAGACAAACTATTAGATTAAAAAAATAATAATAATTTTTTCCTTGTCGGGGCTTGAACCCACAACCTTGTGGGGACCTGCTGATAGATAAACCAATGCCTTAACACATTGAGCTATTCTCTCCCCTTTGTGCAAGCAGTCAATAAGCCTAATGAACCAACATGGCTTCTTTTCCATACTTCACTACCATTAACTCATTAAAAGAAGGCCAAACAAGTCTTTCAAAAAAGACAAAGAAAAAAGCAATCTTTTTAACAGCTCTTTTCAATTATCAAATAGATTTACAGTTTAATGTGACAAAGTAGACAAACTATTAGATTAAAAAAATAATAATAATTTTTTCCTTGTCTGGGGCTTGAACCCACAACCTTGTGGGGACCTGCTGATAGATAAACCAATGCCTTAACACATTGAGCTATTCTCTCCCCTTTGTGCAAGCAGTCAATAAGCCTAATGAACCAACATGGCTTCTTTTCCATACTTCACTACCATGTAACTCATTAAAAGAAGGCCAAACAAGTCTTTCAAAAAAGACAAAGAAAAAGCAATCTTTTTAACAGCTCTTTTCAATTATAAATAGATTTACAGTTTAATGTGACAAAGTAGACAAACTATTAGATTAAAAAAATAATAATAATTTTTTCCTTGTCGGGGCTTGAACCCACAACCTTGTGGGACCTGCTGATAGATAAACCAATGCCTTAACACATTGAGCTATTCTCTCCCCTTTGTGCAAGCAGTCAATAAGCCTAATGAACCAACATGGCTTCTTTTCCATACTTCACTACCATCAAACTCATTAAAAGAAGGCCAAACAAGTCTTTCAAAAAAGACAAAGAAAAAGCAATCTTTTTAACAGCTCTTTTCAATTATCAAATAGATTTACAGTTTAATGTGACAAAGTAGACAAACTATTAGATTAAAAAAAATAATAATAATTTTTTCCTTGTCGGGGCTTGAACCCACAACCTTGTGGGGACCTGCTGATAGATAAACCAATGCCTTAACACATTGAGCTATTCTCTCCCCTTTGTGCAAGCAGTCAATAAGCCTAATGAACCAACATGGCTTCTTTTCCATACTTCACTACCATGTAACTCATTAAAAGAAGGCCAAACAAGTCTTTCAAAAAAGACAAAGAAAAAGCAATCTTTTTAACAGCTCTTTTCAATTATTAAATAGATTTACAGTTTAATGTGACAAAGTAGACAAACTATTAGATTAAAAAAAATAATAATAATTTTTTCCTTGTCTGGGGGCTTGAACCCACAACCTTGTGGGGACCTGCTGATAGATAAACCAATGCCTTAACACATTGAGCTATTCTCTCCCCTTTGTGCAAGCAGTCAATAAGCCTAATGAACCAACATGGCTTCTTTTCCATACTTCACTACCATGTAACTCATTAAAAGAAGGCCAAACAAGTCTTTCAAAAAAGACAAAGAAAAAGCAATCTTTTTAACAGCTCTTTTCAATTATTAAATAGATTTACAGTTTAATGTGACAAAGTAGACAAACTATTAGATTAAAAAAATAATAATAATTTTTTCCTTGTCTGTGTTGGGGCTTGAACCCACAACTATGTGGGGACCTGCTGATAGATAAACCAATGCCTTAACACATTGAGCTATTCTCTCCCCTTTGTGCAAGCAGTCAATAAGCCTAATGAACCAACATGGCTTCTTTTCCATACTTCACTACCATGTAACTCATTAAAAGAAGGCCAAACAAGTCTTTCAAAAAAGACAAAGAAAAAGCAATCTTTTTAACAGCTCTTTTCAATTATCAAATAGATTTACAGTTTAATGTGACAAAGTAGACAAACTATTAGATTAAAAAAATAATAATAATTTTTTCCTTGTCTGTGTGGGCTTGAACCCACAACCTTGTGGGGACCTGCTGATAGATAAACCAATGCCTTAACACATTGAGCTATTCTCTCCCCTTTGTGCAAGCAGTCAATAAGCCTAATGAACCAACATGGCTTCTTTCCATACTTCACTACCATGTAACTCATTAAAAGAAGGCCAAACAAGTCTTTCAAAAAAGACAAAGAAAAAGCAATCTTTTTAACAGCTCTTTTCAATTATTAAATAGATTTACAGTTTAATGTGACAAAGTAGACAAACTATTAGATTAAAAAAATAATAATAATTTTTTCCTTGTCTGTGGGGCTTGAACCCACAACCTTGTGGGGACCTGCTGATAGATAAACCAATGCCTTAACACATTGAGCTATTCTCTCCCTTTGTGCAAGCAGTCAATAAGCCTAATGAACCAACATGGCTTCTTTTCCATACTTCACTACCATGTAACTCATTAAAAGAAGGCCAAACAAGTCTTTCAAAAAAGACAAAGAAAAAGCAATCTTTTTAACAGCTCTTTTCAATTATAAATAGATTTACAGTTTAATGTGACAAAGTAGACAAACTATTAGATTAAAAAAATAATAATAATTTTTTCCTTGTCTGTGGGGCTTGAACCCACAACCTTGTGGGGACCTGCTGATAGATAAACCAATGCCTTAACACATTGAGCTATTCTCTCCCCTTTGTGCAAGCAGTCAATAAGCCTAATGAACCAACATGGCTTCTTTTCCATACTTCACTACCATGTAACTCATTAAAAGAAGGCCAAACAAGTCTTTCAAAAAAGACAAAGAAAAAGCAATCTTTTTAACAGCTCTTTTCAATTATAAATAGATTTACAGTTTAATGTGACAAAGTAGACAAACTATTAGATTAAAAAAATAATAATAATTTTTTCCTTGTCTGTGTGGGCTTGAACCCACAACCTTGTGGGGACCTGCTGATAGATAAACCAATGCCTTAACACATTGAGCTATTCTCTCCCCTTTGTGCAAGCAGTCAATAAGCCTAATGAACCAACATGGCTTCTTTCCATACTTCACTACCATGTAACTCATTAAAAGAAGGCCAAACAAGTCTTTCAAAAAAGACAAAGAAAAAGCAATCTTTTTAACAGCTCTTTTCAATTATAAATAGATTTACAGTTTAATGTGACAAAGTAGACAAACTATTAGATTAAAAAAATAATAATAATTTTTTCCTTGTCTGTGTTGGGGCTTGAACCCACAACCTTGTGGGGACCTGCTGATAGATAAACCAATGCCTTAACACATTGAGCTATTCTCTCCCTTTGTGCAAGCAGTCAATAAGCCTAATGAACCAACATGGCTTCTTTCCATACTTCACTACCATGTAACTCATTAAAAGAAGGCCAAACAAGTCTTTCAAAAAAGACAAAGAAAAAGCAATCTTTTTAACAGCTCTTTTCAATTATCAAATAGATTTACAGTTTAATGTGACAAAGTAGACAAACTATTAGATTAAAAAAATAATAATAATTTTTTCCTTGTCTGTGGGGCTTGAACCCACAACCTTGTGGGGACCTGCTGATAGATAAACCAATGCCTTAACACATTGAGCTATTCTCTCCCCTTTGTGCAAGCAGTCAATAAGCCTAATGAACCAACATGGCTTCTTTCCATACTTCACTACATGTAACTCATTAAAAGAAGGCCAAACAAGTCTTTCAAAAAAGACAAAGAAAAAGCAATCTTTTTAACAGCTCTTTTCAATTATCAAATAGATTTACAGTTTAATGTGACAAAGTAGACAAACTATTAGATTAAAAAAATAATAATAATTTTTTCCTTGTCTGTGTGGGGCTTGAACCCACAACCTTGTGGGGACCTGCTGATAGATAAACCAATGCCTTAACACATTGAGCTATTCTCTCCCTTTGTGCAAGCAGTCAATAAGCCTAATGAACCAACATGGCTTCTTTCCATACTTCACTACCATGTAACTCATTAAAAGAAGGCCAAACAAGTCTTTCAAAAAAGACAAAGAAAAAGCAATCTTTTTAACAGCTCTTTTCAATTATCAAATAGATTTACAGTTTAATGTGACAAAGTAGACAAACTATTAGATTAAAAAAAATAATAATAATTTTTTCCTTGTCTGTGTTGGGGCTTGAACCCACAACCTTGTGGGGACCTGCTGATAGATAAACCAATGCCTTAACACATTGAGCTATTCTCTCCCCTTTGTGCAAGCAGTCAATAAGCCTAATGAACCAACATGGCTTCTTTCCATACTTCACTACCATGTAACTCATTAAAAGAAGGCCAAACAAGTCTTTCAAAAAAGACAAAGAAAAAGCAATCTTTTTAACAGCTCTTTTCAATTATCAAATAGATTTACAGTTTAATGTGACAAAGTAGACAAACTATTAGATTAAAAAAAATAATAATAATTTTTTCCTTGTCTGTGTGGGCTTGAACCCACAACCTTGTGGGGACCTGCTGATAGATAAACCAATGCCTTAACACATTGAGCTATTCTCTCCCCTTTGTGCAAGCAGTCAATAAGCCTAATGAACCAACATGGCTTCTTTCCATACTTCACTACAATGTAACTCATTAAAAGAAGCCAAACAAGTCTTTCAAAAAAGACAAAGAAAAAGCAATCTTTTTAACAGCTCTTTTCAATTATCAAATAGATTTACAGTTTAATGTGACAAAGTAGACAAACTATTAGATTAAAAAAATAATAATAATTTTTTCCTTGTCTGTGGGGCTTGAACCCACAACCTTGTGGGGACCTGCTGATAGATAAACCAATGCCTTAACACATTGAGCTATTCTCTCCCCTTTGTGCAAGCAGTCAATAAGCCTAATGAACCAACATGGCTTCTTTTCCATACTTCACTACATGTAACTCATTAAAAGAAGGCCAAACAAGTCTTTCAAAAAAGACAAAGAAAAAGCAATCTTTTTAACAGCTCTTTTCAATTATCAAATAGATTTACAGTTTAATGTGACAAAGTAGACAAACTATTAGATTAAAAAAATAATAATAATTTTTTCCTTGTCTGTGTGGGCTTGAACCCACAACCTTGTGGGGACCTGCTGATAGATAAACCAATGCCTTAACACATTGAGCTATTCTCTCCCCTTTGTGCAAGCAGTCAATAAGCCTAATGAACCAACATGGCTTCTTTTCCATACTTCACTACCATGTAACTCATTAAAAGAAGGCCAAACAAGTCTTTCAAAAAAGACAAAGAAAAAGCAATCTTTTTAACAGCTCTTTTCAATTATCAAATAGATTTACAGTTTAATGTGACAAAGTAGACAAACTATTAGATTAAAAAAATAATAATAATTTTTTCCTTGTCTGTGTTGGGCTTGAACCCACAACCTTGTGGGGACCTGCTGATAGATAAACCAATGCCTTAACACATTGAGCTATTCTCTCCCCTTTGTGCAAGCAGTCAATAAGCCTAATGAACCAACATGGCTTCTTTTCCATACTTCACTACCATGTAACTCATTAAAAGAAGGCCAAACAAGTCTTTCAAAAAAGACAAAGAAAAAGCAATCTTTTTAACAGCTCTTTTCAATTATCAAATAGATTTACAGTTTAATGTGACAAAGTAGACAAACTATTAGATTAAAAAAATAATAATAATTTTTTCCTTGTCTGTGTTGGGGCTTGAACCCACAACCTTGTGGGGACCTGCTGATAGATAAACCAATGCCTTAACACATTGAGCTATTCTCTCCCCTTTGTGCAAGCAGTCAATAAGCCTAATGAACCAACATGGCTTCTTTTCCATACTTCACTACATGTAACTCATTAAAAGAAGGCCAAACAAGTCTTTCAAAAAAGACAAAGAAAAAGCAATCTTTTTAACAGCTCTTTTCAATTATCAAATAGATTTACAGTTTAATGTGACAAAGTAGACAAACTATTAGATTAAAAAAATAATAATAATTTTTTCCTTGTCTGTGTTGGGGCTTGAACCCACAACCTTGTGGGGACCTGCTGATAGATAAACCAATGCCTTAACACATTGAGCTATTCTCTCCCCTTTGTGCAAGCAGTCAATAAGCCTAATGAACCAACATGGCTTCTTTCCATACTTCACTACCATGTAACTCATTAAAAGAAGGCCAAACAAGTCTTTCAAAAAGACAAAGAAAAAGCAATCTTTTTAACAGCTCTTTTCAATTATCAAATAGATTTACAGTTTAATGTGACAAAGTAGACAAACTATTAGATTAAAAAAATAATAATAATTTTTTCCTTGTCTGTGTTGGGTTGAACCCACAACCTTGGGGGACCTGCTGATAGATAAACCAATGCCTTAACACATTGAGCTATTCTCTCCCCTTTGTGCAAGCAGTCAATAAGCCTAATGAACCAACATGGCTTCTTTTCCATACTTCACTACCATGTAACTCATTAAAAGAAGGCCAAACAAGTCTTTCAAAAAAGACAAAGAAAAAGCAATCTTTTTAACAGCTCTTTTCAATTATTAAATAGATTTACAGTTTAATGTGACAAAGTAGACAAACTATTAGATTAAAAAAATAATAATAATTTTTTCCTTGTCTGTGTGGGGCTTGAACCCACAACCTTGTGGGGACCTGCTGATAGATAAACCAATGCCTTAACACATTGAGCTATTCTCTCCCTTTGTGCAAGCAGTCAATAAGCCTAATGAACCAACATGGCTTCTTTCCATACTTCACTACATGTAACTCATTAAAAGAAGGCCAAACAAGTCTTTCAAAAAGACAAAGAAAAAGCAATCTTTTTAACAGCTCTTTTCAATTATCAAATAGATTTACAGTTTAATGTGACAAAGTAGACAAACTATTAGATTAAAAAAAATAATAATAATTTTTTCCTTGTCTGTGTGGGCTTGAACCCACAACCTTGTGGGGACCTGCTGATAGATAAACCAATGCCTTAACACATTGAGCTATTCTCTCCCCTTTGTGCAAGCAGTCAATAAGCCTAATGAACCAACATGGCTTCTTTTCCATACTTCACTACCATGTAACTCATTAAAAGAAGGCCAAACAAGTCTTTCAAAAAAGACAAAGAAAAAGCAATCTTTTTAACAGCTCTTTTCAATTATAAATAGATTTACAGTTTAATGTGACAAAGTAGACAAACTATTAGATTAAAAAAATAATAATAATTTTTTCCTTGTCTGTGGGGCTTGAACCCACAACCTTGTGGGGACCTGCTGATAGATAAACCAATGCCTTAACACATTGAGCTATTCTCTCCCTTTGTGCAAGCAGTCAATAAGCCTAATGAACCAACATGGCTTCTTTTCCATACTTCACTACCATGTAACTCATTAAAAGAAGGCCAAACAAGTCTTTCAAAAAAGACAAAGAAAAAGCAATCTTTTTAACAGCTCTTTTCAATTATCAAATAGATTTACAGTTTAATGTGACAAAGTAGACAAACTATTAGATTAAAAAAAATAATAATAATTTTTTCCTTGTCTGTGTTGGGCTTGAACCCACAACCTTGTGGGGACCTGCTGATAGATAAACCAATGCCTTAACACATTGAGCTATTCTCTCCCCTTTGTGCAAGCAGTCAATAAGCCTAATGAACCAACATGGCTTCTTTCCATACTTCACTACATGTAACTCATTAAAAGAAGCCAAACAAGTCTTTCAAAAAAGACAAAGAAAAAGCAATCTTTTTAACAGCTCTTTTCAATTATCAAATAGATTTACAGTTTAATGTGACAAAGTAGACAAACTATTAGATTAAAAAAATAATAATAATTTTTTCCTTGTCTGTGTGGGCTTGAACCCACAACTTGTGGGGACCTGCTGATAGATAAACCAATGCCTTAACACATTGAGCTATTCTCTCCCTTTGTGCAAGCAGTCAATAAGCCTAATGAACCAACATGGCTTCTTTTCCATACTTCACTACCATGTAACTCATTAAAAGAAGGCCAAACAAGTCTTTCAAAAAGACAAAGAAAAAGCAATCTTTTTAACAGCTCTTTTCAATTATCAAATAGATTTACAGTTTAATGTGACAAAGTAGACAAACTATTAGATTAAAAAAATAATAATAATTTTTTCCTTGTCTGTGTTGGGGCTTGAACCCACAACCTTGTGGGGACCTGCTGATAGATAAACCAATGCCTTAACACATTGAGCTATTCTCTCCCCTTTGTGCAAGCAGTCAATAAGCCTAATGAACCAACATGGCTTCTTTCCATACTTCACTACCATGTAACTCATTAAAAGAAGGCCAAACAAGTCTTTCAAAAAAGACAAAGAAAAAGCAATCTTTTTAACAGCTCTTTTCAATTATCAAATAGATTTACAGTTTAATGTGACAAAGTAGACAAACTATTAGATTAAAAAAATAATAATAATTTTTTCCTTGTCTGTGTTGGGGCTTGAACCCACAACTATGTGGGGACCTGCTGATAGATAAACCAATGCCTTAACACATTGAGCTATTCTCTCCCCTTTGTGCAAGCAGTCAATAAGCCTAATGAACCAACATGGCTTCTCTTCCATACTTCACTACCATGTAACTCATTAAAAGAAGGCCAAACAAGTCTTTCAAAAAAGACAAAGAAAAAGCAATCTTTTTAACAGCTCTTTTCAATTATCAAATAGATTTACAGTTTAATGTGACAAAGTAGACAAACTATTAGATTAAAAAAATAATAATAATTTTTTCCTTGTCTGTGTTGGGCTTGAACCCACAACCTTGTGGGGACCTGCTGATAGATAAACCAATGCCTTAACACATTGAGCTATTCTCTCCCCTTTGTGCAAGCAGTCAATAAGCCTAATGAACCAACATGGCTTCTTTCCATACTTCACTACCATGTAACTCATTAAAAGAAGGCCAAACAAGTCTTTCAAAAAAGACAAAGAAAAAGCAATCTTTTTAACAGCTCTTTTCAATTATCAAATAGATTTACAGTTTAATGTGACAAAGTAGACAAACTATTAGATTAAAAAAAATAATAACGATTTTTTCCTTGTCTGTGTCTGGGCTTTAACCCACAACCTTGTGGGGACCTGCTGATAGATAAACCAATGCCTTAACACATTGAGCTATTCTCTCCACTTTGTGCAAGCAGTCAATAAGCCTAATGAACCAACATGGCTTCTTTTCCATACTTCACTACAATGTAACTCATTAAAAGAAGGCCAAACAAGTCTTTCAAAAAAGACAAAGAAAAAGCAATCTTTTTAACAGCTCTTTTCAATTATCAAATAGATTTACAGTTTAATGTGACAAAGTAGACAAACTATTAGATTAAAAAAATAATAATAATTTTTTCCTTGTCTGTGGGGCTTGAACCCACAACCTTGTGGGGACCTGCTGATAGATAAACCAATGCCTTAACACATTGAGCTATTCTCTCCCCTTTGTGCAAGCAGTCAATAAGCCTAATGAACCAACATGGCTTCTTTCCATACTTCACTACCATGTAACTCATTAAAAGAAGGCCAAACAAGTCTTTCAAAAAAGACAAAGAAAAAGCAATCTTTTTAACAGCTCTTTTCAATTATCAAATAGATTTACAGTTTAATGTGACAAAGTAGACAAACTATTAGATTAAAAAAATAATAATAATTTTTTCCTTGTCTGTGTTGGGGCTTGAACCCACAACCTTGTGGGGACCTGCTGATAGATAAACCAATGCCTTAACACATTGAGCTATTCTCTCCCCTTTGTGCAAGCAGTCAATAAGCCTAATGAACCAACATGGCTTCTTTCCATACTTCACTACCATGTAACTCATTAAAAGAAGGCCAAACAAGTCTTTCAAAAAGACAAAGAAAAAGCAATCTTTTTAACAGCTCTTTTCAATTATCAAATAGATTTACAGTTTAATGTGACAAAGTAGACAAACTATTAGATTAAAAAAATAATAATAATTTTTTCCTTGTCTGTGTTGGGGCTTGAACCCACAACCTTGTGGGGACCTGCTGATAGATAAACCAATGCCTTAACACATTGAGCTATTCTCTCCCTTTGTGCAAGCAGTCAATAAGCCTAATGAACCAACATGGCTTCTTTCCATACTTCACTACCATGTAACTCATTAAAAGAAGGCCAAACAAGTCTTTCAAAAAAGACAAAGAAAAAGCAATCTTTTTAACAGCTCTTTTCAATTATCAAATAGATTTACAGTTTAATGTGACAAAGTAGACAAACTATTAGATTAAAAAAATAATAATAATTTTTTCCTTGTCTGTGTGGGGCTTGAACCCACAACCTTGTGGGGACCTGCTGATAGATAAACCAATGCCTTAACACATTGAGCTATTCTCTCCCCTTTGTGCAAGCAGTCAATAAGCCTAATGAACCAACATGGCTTCTTTCCATACTTCACTACCATGTAACTCATTAAAAGAAGGCCAAACAAGTCTTTCAAAAAAGACAAAGAAAAAGCAATCTTTTTAACAGCTCTTTTCAATTATCAAATAGATTTACAGTTTAATGTGACAAAGTAGACAAACTATTAGATTAAAAAAATAATAATAATTTTTTCCTTGTCTGTGTTGGGGCTTGAACCCACAACCTTGTGGGGACCTGCTGATAGATAAACCAATGCCTTAACACATTGAGCTATTCTCTCCCCTTTGTGCAAGCAGTCAATAAGCCTAATGAACCAACATGGCTTCTTTCCATACTTCACTACCATGTAACTCATTAAAAGAAGGCCAAACAAGTCTTTCAAAAAGACAAAGAAAAAGCAATCTTTTTAACAGCTCTTTTCAATTATCAAATAGATTTACAGTTTAATGTGACAAAGTAGACAAACTATTAGATTAAAAAAAATAATAATAATTTTTTCCTTGTCTGTGTTGGGGCTTGAACCCACAACCTTGTGGGGACCTGCTGATAGATAAACCAATGCCTTAACACATTGAGCTATTCTCTCCCCTTTGTGCAAGCAGTCAATAAGCCTAATGAACCAACATGGCTTCTTTCCATACTTCACTACATGTAACTCATTAAAAGAAGGCCAAACAAGTCTTTCAAAAAAGACAAAGAAAAAGCAATCTTTTTAACAGCTCTTTTCAATTATCAAATAGATTTACAGTTTAATGTGACAAAGTAGACAAACTATTAGATTAAAAAAATAATAATAATTTTTTCCTTGTCTGTGGGGCTTGAACCCACAACTTGTGGGGACCTGCTGATAGATAAACCAATGCCTTAACACATTGAGCTATTCTCTCCCCTTTGTGCAAGCAGTCAATAAGCCTAATGAACCAACATGGCTTCTTTTCCATACTTCACTACCATGTAACTCATTAAAAGAAGGCCAAACAAGTCTTTCAAAAAGACAAAGAAAAAGCAATCTTTTTAACAGCTCTTTTCAATTATCAAATAGATTTACAGTTTAATGTGACAAAGTAGACAAACTATTAGATTAAAAAAATAATAATAATTTTTTCCTTGTCTGTGTTGGGGCTTGAACCCACAACCTTGTGGGGACCTGCTGATAGATAAACCAATGCCTTAACACATTGAGCTATTCTCTCCCCTTTGTGCAAGCAGTCAATAAGCCTAATGAACCAACATGGCTTCTTTCCATACTTCACTACATGTAACTCATTAAAAGAAGGCCAAACAAGTCTTTCAAAAAAGACAAAGAAAAAGCAATCTTTTTAACAGCTCTTTTCAATTATCAAATAGATTTACAGTTTAATGTGACAAAGTAGACAAACTATTAGATTAAAAAAATAATAATAATTTTTTCCTTGTCTGTGTTGGGGCTTGAACCCACAACTTGTGGGGACCTGCTGATAGATAAACCAATGCCTTAACACATTGAGCTATTCTCTCCCCTTTGTGCAAGCAGTCAATAAGCCTAATGAACCAACATGGCTTCTTTTCCATACTTCACTACATGTAACTCATTAAAAGAAGGCCAAACAAGTCTTTCAAAAAGACAAAGAAAAAGCAATCTTTTTAACAGCTCTTTTCAATTATCAAATAGATTTACAGTTTAATGTGACAAAGTAGACAAACTATTAGATTAAAAAAAATAATAATAATTTTTTCCTTGTCTGTGTTGGGCTTGAACCCACAACCTTGTGGGGACCTGCTGATAGATAAACCAATGCCTTAACACATTGAGCTATTCTCTCCCCTTTGTGCAAGCAGTCAATAAGCCTAATGAACCAACATGGCTTCTTTTCCATACTTCACTACATGTAACTCATTAAAAGAAGCCAAACAAGTCTTTCAAAAAAGACAAAGAAAAAGCAATCTTTTTAACAGCTCTTTTCAATTATCAAATAGATTTACAGTTTAATGTGACAAAGTAGACAAACTATTAGATTAAAAAAATAATAATAATTTTTTCCTTGTCTGTGTTGGGGCTTGAACCCACAACTTGTGGGGACCTGCTGATAGATAAACCAATGCCTTAACACATTGAGCTATTCTCTCCCCTTTGTGCAAGCAGTCAATAAGCCTAATGAACCAACATGGCTTCTTTCCATACTTCACTACCATGTAACTCATTAAAAGAAGGCCAAACAAGTCTTTCAAAAAGACAAAGAAAAAGCAATCTTTTTAACAGCTCTTTTCAATTATCAAATAGATTTACAGTTTAATGTGACAAAGTAGACAAACTATTAGATTAAAAAAATAATAATAATTTTTTCCTTGTCTGTGTTGGGGCTTGAACCCACAACCTTGTGGGGACCTGCTGATAGATAAACCAATGCCTTAACACATTGAGCTATTCTCTCCCCTTTGTGCAAGCAGTCAATAAGCCTAATGAACCAACATGGCTTCTTTCCATACTTCACTACCATGTAACTCATTAAAAGAAGGCCAAACAAGTCTTTCAAAAAAGACAAAGAAAAAGCAATCTTTTTAACAGCTCTTTTCAATTATCAAATAGATTTACAGTTTAATGTGACAAAGTAGACAAACTATTAGATTAAAAAAATAATAATAATTTTTTCCTTGTCTGTGTTGGGGCTTGAACCCACAACCTTGTGGGGACCTGCTGATAGATAAACCAATGCCTTAACACATTGAGCTATTCTCTCCCCTTTGTGCAAGCAGTCAATAAGCCTAATGAACCAACATGGCTTCTTTCCATACTTCACTACCATGTAACTCATTAAAAGAAGGCCAAACAAGTCTTTCAAAAAGACAAAGAAAAAGCAATCTTTTTAACAGCTCTTTTCAATTATCAAATAGATTTACAGTTTAATGTGACAAAGTAGACAAACTATTAGATTAAAAAAATAATAATAATTTTTTCCTTGTCTGTGTTGGGGCTTGAACCCACAACCTTGGGGGACCTGCTGATAGATAAACCAATGCCTTAACACATTGAGCTATTCTCTCCCCTTTGTGCAAGCAGTCAATAAGCCTAATGAACCAACATGGCTTCTTTCCATACTTCACTACCATGTAACTCATTAAAAGAAGGCCAAACAAGTCTTTCAAAAAAGACAAAGAAAAAGCAATCTTTTTAACAGCTCTTTTCAATTATAAATAGATTTACAGTTTAATGTGACAAAGTAGACAAACTATTAGATTAAAAAAAATAATAATAATTTTTTCCTTGTCTGTGTTGGGGCTTGAACCCACAACCTTGTGGGGACCTGCTGATAGATAAACCAATGCCTTAACACATTGAGCTATTCTCTCCCTTGTGCAAGCAGTCAATAAGCCTAATGAACCAACATGGCTTCTTTCCATACTTCACTACAATGTAACTCATTAAAAGAATGCCAAACAAGTCTTTCAAAAAAGACAAAGAAAAAGCAATCTTTTTAACAGCTCTTTTCAATTATCAAATAGATTTACAGTTTAATGTGACAAAGTAGACAAACTATTAGATTAAAAAAAATAATAATAATTTTTTCCTTGTCGGGGCTTGAACCCACAACCTTGTGGGGACCTGCTGATAGATAAACCAATGCCTTAACACATTGAGCTATTCTCTCCCCTTTGTGCAAGCAGTCAATAAGCCTAATGAACCAACATGGCTTCTTTTCCATACTTCACTACAATGTAACTCATTAAAAGAATGCCAAACAAGTCTTTCAAAAAGACAAAAAAAAAGCAATCTTTTTAACAGCTCTTTTCAATTATCAAATAGATTTACAGTTTAATGTGACAAAGTAGACAAACTATTAGATTAAAAAAATAATAATAATTTTTTCCTTGTCTGTGTTGGGGCTTGAACCCACAACTATGTGGGGACCTGCTGATAGATAAACCAATGCCTTAACACATTGAGCTATTCTCTCCCCTTTGTGCAAGCAGTCAATAAGCCTAATGAACCAACATGGCTTCTCTTCCATACTTCACTACCATGTAACTCATTAAAAGAAGGCCAAACAAGTCTTTCAAAAAGACAAAGAAAAAGCAATCTTTTTAACAGCTCTTTTCAATTATCAAATAGATTTACAGTTTAATGTGACAAAGTAGACAAACTATTAGATTAAAAAAATAATAATAATTTTTTCCTTGTCTGTGTTGGGGCTTGAACCCACAACCTTGGGGGACCTGCTATAGATAAACCAATGCCTTAACACATTGAGCTATTCTCTCCCCTTTGTGCAAGCAGTCAATAAGCCTAATGAACCAACATGGCTTCTTTCCATACTTCACTACCATGTAACTCATTAAAAGAAGGCCAAACAAGTCTTTCAAAAAAGACAAAGAAAAAGCAATCTTTTTAACAGCTCTTTTCAATTATAAATAGATTTACAGTTTAATGTGACAAAGTAGACAAACTATTAGATTAAAAAAAATAATAATAATTTTTTCCTTGTCTGTGTTGGGGCTTGAACCCACAACCTTGTGGGGACCTGCTGATAGATAAACCAATGCCTTAACACATTGAGCTATTCTCTCCCTTTGTGCAAGCAGTCAATAAGCCTAATGAACCAACATGGCTTCTTTCCATACTTCACTACCATGTAACTCATTAAAAGAAGCCAAACAAGTCTTTCAAAAAAGACAAAGAAAAAGCAATCTTTTTAACAGCTCTTTTCAATTATCAAATAGATTTACAGTTTAATGTGACAAAGTAGACAAACTATTAGATTAAAAAAAATAATAATAATTTTTTCCTTGTCTGGGGGCTTGAACCCACAACCTTGTGGGGACCTGCTGATAGATAAACCAATGCCTTAACACATTGAGCTATTCTCTCCCCTTTGTGCAAGCAGTCAATAAGCCTAATGAACCAACATGGCTTCTTTCCATACTTCACTACCATGTAACTCATTAAAAGAAGGCCAAACAAGTCTTTCAAAAAAGACAAAGAAAAAGCAATCTTTTTAACAGCTCTTTTCAATTATCAAATAGATTTACAGTTTAATGTGACAAAGTAGACAAACTATTAGATTAAAAAAATAATAATAATTTTTTCCTTGTCTGTGTTGGGGCTTGAACCCACAACTTGTGGGGACCTGCTGATAGATAAACCAATGCCTTAACACATTGAGCTATTCTCTCCCCTTTGTGCAAGCAGTCAATAAGCCTAATGAACCAACATGGCTTCTTTTCCATACTTCACTACCATGTAACTCATTAAAAGAAGGCCAAACAAGTCTTTCAAAAAGACAAAGAAAAAGCAATCTTTTTAACAGCTCTTTTCAATTATCAAATAGATTTACAGTTTAATGTGACAAAGTAGACAAACTATTAGATTAAAAAAAATAATAATAATTTTTTCCTTGTCTGTGTTGGGGCTTGAACCCACAACCTTGGGGGACCTGCTGATAGATAAACCAATGCCTTAACACATTGAGCTATTCTCTCCCCTTTGTGCAAGCAGTCAATAAGCCTAATGAACCAACATGGCTTCTTTCCATACTTCACTACCATGTAACTCATTAAAAGAAGGCCAAACAAGTCTTTCAAAAAAGACAAAGAAAAAGCAATCTTTTTAACAGCTCTTTTCAATTATCAAATAGATTTACAGTTTAATGTGACAAAGTAGACAAACTATTAGATTAAAAAAATAATAATAATTTTTTCCTTGTCTGTGTTGGGGCTTGAACCCACAACTTGTGGGGACCTGCTGATAGATAAACCAATGCCTTAACACATTGAGCTATTCTCTCCCCTTTGTGCAAGCAGTCAATAAGCCTAATGAACCAACATGGCTTCTTTTCCATACTTCACTACCATGTAACTCATTAAAAGAAGGCCAAACAAGTCTTTCAAAAAGACAAAGAAAAAGCAATCTTTTTAACAGCTCTTTTCAATTATCAAATAGATTTACAGTTTAATGTGACAAAGTAGACAAACTATTAGATTAAAAAAATAATAATAATTTTTTCCTTGTCTGTGTGGGCTTGAACCCACAACCTTGTGGGGACCTGCTGATAGATAAACCAATGCCTTAACACATTGAGCTATTCTCTCCCCTTTGTGCAAGCAGTCAATAAGCCTAATGAACCAACATGGCTTCTTTTCCATACTTCACTACCATGTAACTCATTAAAAGAAGGCCAAACAAGTCTTTCAAAAAAGACAAAGAAAAAGCAATCTTTTTAACAGCTCTTTTCAATTATCAAATAGATTTACAGTTTAATGTGACAAAGTAGACAAACTATTAGATTAAAAAAATAATAATAATTTTTTCCTTGTCTGTGTTGGGGCTTGAACCCACAACCTTGTGGGGACCTGCTGATAGATAAACCAATGCCTTAACACATTGAGCTATTCTCTCCCCTTTGTGCAAGCAGTCAATAAGCCTAATGAACCAACATGGCTTCTCTTCCATACTTCACTACCATGTAACTCATTAAAAGAAGGCCAAACAAGTCTTTCAAAAAAGACAAAGAAAAAGCAATCTTTTTAACAGCTCTTTTCAATTATCAAATAGATTTACAGTTTAATGTGACAAAGTAGACAAACTATTAGATTAAAAAAAATAATAATAATTTTTTCCTTGTCTGTGTTGGGGCTTGAACCCACAACCTTGTGGGGACCTGCTGATAGATAA
This sequence comes from Silurus lanzhouensis, assembly GCA_039877035.1. Lineage (NCBI taxonomy): Eukaryota > Metazoa > Chordata > Actinopteri > Siluriformes > Siluridae > Silurus > Silurus lanzhouensis. The sequence goes on from JBCEWE010001364.1 coordinate 24,827, forward strand.
ACCAATGCCTTAACACATTGAGCTATTCTCTCCCCTTTGTGCAAGCAGTCAATAAGCCTAATGAACCAACATGGCTTCTCTTCCATACTTCACTACCATGTAACTCATTAAAAGAAGGCCAAACAAGTCTTTCAAAAAAGACAAAGAAAAAGCAATCTTTTTAACAGCTCTTTTCAATTATCAAATAGATTTACAGTTTAATGTGACAAAGTAGACAAACTATTAGATTAAAAAAAATAATAATAATTTTTTCCTTGTCTGTGTTGGGGCTTGAACCCACAACCTTGTGGGGACCTGCTGATAGATAAACCAATGCCTTAACACATTGAGCTATTCTCTCCCCTTTGTGCAAGCAGTCAATAAGCCTAATGAACCAACATGGCTTCTTTTCCATACTTCACTACAATGTAACTCATTAAAAGAATGCCAAACAAGTCTTTCAAAAAAGACAAAGAAAAAAGCAATCTTTTTAACAGCTCTTTTCAATTATCAAATAGATTTACAGTTTAATGTGACAAAGTAGACAAACTATTAGATTAAAAAAAATAATAATAATTTTTTCCTTGTCTGTGGGGCTTGAACCCACAACCTTGTGGGGACCTGCTGATAGATAAACCAATGCCTTAACACATTGAGCTATTCTCTCCCCTTTGTGCAAGCAGTCAATAAGCCTAATGAACCAACATGGCTTCTCTTCCATACTTCACTACCATGTAACTCATTAAAAGAAGGCCAAACAAGTCTTTCAAAAAAGACAAAGAAAAAGCAATCTTTTTAACAGCTCTTTTCAATTATCAAATAGATTTACAGTTTAATGTGACAAAGTAGACAAACTATTAGATTAAAAAAATAATAATAATTTTTTCCTTGTCTGTGTTGGGGCTTGAACCCACAACCTTGTGGGGACCTGCTGATAGATAAACCAATGCCTTAACACATTGAGCTATTCTCTCCCCTTTGTGCAAGCAGTCAATAAGCCTAATGAACCAACATGGCTTCTCTTCCATACTTCACTACCATGTAACTCATTAAAAGAAGGCCAAACAAGTCTTTCAAAAAAGACAAAGAAAAAGCAATCTTTTTAACAGCTCTTTTCAATTATCAAATAGATTTACAGTTTAATGTGACAAAGTAGACAAACTATTAGATTAAAAAAAATAATAATAATTTTTTCCTTGTCTGTGTTGGGCTTGAACCCACAACCTTGTGGGGACCTGCTGATAGATAAACCAATGCCTTAACACATTGAGCTATTCTCTCCCCTTTGTGCAAGCAGTCAATAAGCCTAATGAACCAACATGGCTTCTTTCCATACTTCACTACCATGTAACTCATTAAAAGAAGGCCAAACAAGTCTTTCAAAAAGACAAAGAAAAAGCAATCTTTTTAACAGCTCTTTTCAATTATCAAATAGATTTACAGTTTAATGTGACAAAGTAGACAAACTATTAGATTAAAAAAATAATAATAATTTTTTCCTTGTCTGTGTTGGGGCTTGAACCCACAACCTTGTGGGGACCTGCTGATAGATAAACCAATGCCTTAACACATTGAGCTATTCTCTCCCTTTGTGCAAGCAGTCAATAAGCCTAATGAACCAACATGGCTTCTTTCCATACTTCACTACAATGTAACTCATTAAAAGAAGCCAAACAAGTCTTTCAAAAAAGACAAAGAAAAAGCAATCTTTTTAACAGCTCTTTTCAATTATCAAATAGATTTACAGTTTAATGTGACAAAGTAGACAAACTATTAGATTAAAAAAATAATAATAATTTTTTCCTTGTCTGTGTGGGGCTTGAACCCACAACCTTGTGGGGACCTGCTGATAGATAAACCAATGCCTTAACACATTGAGCTATTCTCTCCCCTTTGTGCAAGCAGTCAATAAGCCTAATGAACCAACATGGCTTCTTTTCCATACTTCACTACCATGTAACTCATTAAAAGAAGGCCAAACAAGTCTTTCAAAAAAGACAAAGAAAAAGCAATCTTTTTAACAGCTCTTTTCAATTATCAAATAGATTTACAGTTTAATGTGACAAAGTAGACAAACTATTAGATTAAAAAAATAATAATAATTTTTTCCTTGTCTGTGTTGGGGCTTGAACCCACAACCATGTGGGGACCTGCTGATAGATAAACCAATGCCTTAACACATTGAGCTATTCTCTCCCCTTTGTGCAAGCAGTCAATAAGCCTAATGAACCAACATGGCTTCTTTTCCATACTTCACTACCATGTAACTCATTAAAAGAAGGCCAAACAAGTCTTTCAAAAAAGACAAAGAAAAAGCAATCTTTTTAACAGCTCTTTTCAATTATCAAATAGATTTACAGTTTAATGTGACAAAGTAGACAAACTATTAGATTAAAAAAAATAATAATAATTTTTTCCTTGTCTGTGTTGGGCTTGAACCCACAACCTTGTGGGGACCTGCTGATAGATAAACCAATGCCTTAACACATTGAGCTATTCTCTCCCCTTTGTGCAAGCAGTCAATAAGCCTAATGAACCAACATGGCTTCTTTCCATACTTCACTACCATGTAACTCATTAAAAGAAGGCCAAACAAGTCTTTCAAAAAAGACAAAGAAAAAGCAATCTTTTTAACAGCTCTTTTCAATTATCAAATAGATTTACAGTTTAATGTGACAAAGTAGACAAACTATTAGATTAAAAAAAATAATAATAATTTTTTCCTTGTCTGTGTGGGCTTGAACCCACAACTTGTGGGGACCTGCTGATAGATAAACCAATGCCTTAACACATTGAGCTATTCTCTCCCCTTTGTGCAAGCAGTCAATAAGCCTAATGAACCAACATGGCTTCTTTCCATACTTCACTACCATGTAACTCATTAAAAGAAGGCCAAACAAGTCTTTCAAAAAAGACAAAGAAAAAGCAATCTTTTTAACAGCTCTTTTCAATTATCAAATAGATTTACAGTTTAATGTGACAAAGTAGACAAACTATTAGATTAAAAAAATAATAATAATTTTTTCCTTGTCTGTGTTGGGCTTGAACCCACAACCTTGTGGGGACCTGCTGATAGATAAACCAATGCCTTAACACATTGAGCTATTCTCTCCCTTTGTGCAAGCAGTCAATAAGCCTAATGAACCAACATGGCTTCTTTTCCATACTTCACTACCATGTAACTCATTAAAAGAAGGCCAAACAAGTCTTTCAAAAAGACAAAGAAAAAGCAATCTTTTTAACAGCTCTTTTCAATTATCAAATAGATTTACAGTTTAATGTGACAAAGTAGACAAACTATTAGATTAAAAAAAATAATAATAATTTTTTCCTTGTCTGTGTGGGGCTTGAACCCACAACCTTGTGGGGACCTGCTGATAGATAAACCAATGCCTTAACACATTGAGCTATTCTCTCCCCTTTGTGCAAGCAGTCAATAAGCCTAATGAACCAACATGGCTTCTTTCCATACTTCACTACCATGTAACTCATTAAAAGAAGGCCAAACAAGTCTTTCAAAAAAGACAAAGAAAAAAGCAATCTTTTTAACAGCTCTTTTCAATTATCAAATAGATTTACAGTTTAATGTGACAAAGTAGACAAACTATTAGATTAAAAAAATAATAATAATTTTTTCCTTGTCTGTGTTGGGCTTGAACCCACAACCTTGTGGGACCTGCTGATAGATAAACCAATGCCTTAACACATTGAGCTATTCTCTCCCCTTTGTGCAAGCAGTCAATAAGCCTAATGAACCAACATGGCTTCTTTTCCATACTTCACTACCATGTAACTCATTAAAAGAAGGCCAAACAAGTCTTTCAAAAAGACAAAGAAAAAAGCAATCTTTTTAACAGCTCTTTTCAATTATCAAATAGATTTACAGTTTAATGTGACAAAGTAGACAAACTATTAGATTAAAAAAAATAATAATAATTTTTTCCTTGTCTGTGTGGGCTTGAACCCACAACCTTGTGGGACCTGCTGATAGATAAACCAATGCCTTAACACATTGAGCTATTCTCTCCCCTTTGTGCAAGCAGTCAATAAGCCTAATGAACCAACATGGCTTCTTTTCCATACTTCACTACCATGTAACTCATTAAAAGAAGCCAAACAAGTCTTTCAAAAAGACAAAGAAAAAGCAATCTTTTTAACAGCTCTTTTCAATTATCAAATAGATTTACAGTTTAATGTGACAAAGTAGACAAACTATTAGATTAAAAAAAATAATAATAATTTTTCCTTGTCTGGTGGGCTTGAACCCACAACCTTGTGGGACCTGCTGATAGATAAACCAATGCCTTAACACATTGAGCTATTCTCTCCCTTTGTGCAAGCAGTCAATAAGCCTAATGAACCAACATGGCTTCTTTTCCATACTTCACTACAATGTAACTCATTAAAAGAAGGCAAACAAGCTTTCAAAAAAAGACAAAGAAAAAGCAATCTTTTTAACAGCTCTTTTCAATTATCAAATAGATTTACAGTTTAATGTGACAAAGTAGACAAACTATTAGATTAAAAAAATAATAATAATTTTTTCCTTGTCTGTGGGGCTTGAACCCACAACCTTGTGGGGACCTGCTGATAGATAAACCAATGCCTTAACACATTGAGCTATTCTCTCCCTTTGTGCAAGCAGTCAATAAGCCTAATGAACCAACATGGCTTCTTTCCATACTTCAC
>JBCEWE010001357.1:0-20000 GCA_039877035.1 Silurus lanzhouensis
TTTGTTTAAAAGATTGCTTTTTTCTTTGTCTTGCTTGAAAGACTTGTTTGGCCTACTTTTAATATTAGTAACATTGGTGTTGAAGCTTGGAAAGAAGCCATATTGGTTCATGAGGCTTATTGACTGCTTGGACTAGTACATAGAGATAGCTCAGTGGTAAGGTGTTGGTTTACGGATCAGCAGGTCCCCACAACGTTGTGGGTTCAAGCCAAGGTGAAGCTTTAATTTTGCTTTTTTAATCAAATAGTTTGTTTACATGTTACATAAAACTGTAAATCTATTTGATAATTAAAGAAATGTGTTTAAAAGATTGTTTTTTTCTTTGTCTTTTTTGAAATCTTGTTTGGCCTACTTTTAAATGAGTTACATGGTGTTAAAGTTAGGAAAAGAAGCAATGTTGGTTTATTAGGTTACTGACTGTTGCACTAGTACCTAGAGATAGCTCAGTGGGTAAGGTGTTGGTTTACTGATCAGCAGGTTCTCACAGCGTTGTGGGTTCAAACCCCGGTGTCACCAAGGTAAAGTTTTAATTCGCTTTTTTAATCAAATAGTTTGTTTACATTGTTACGTAAAACTGTACATCTATTTGATAATTAAAGAGATGTTTTTTAAAAGATTGTTTTAGTTCTTTGTCTTTTTTGAAGTCTTGTTTGGCCTACTTTTAATATTAGTTACATGGTGTTGAAGTAGAAAAAGAAGCCATGTTCGTTCATTAGGCTTATTGACTGCTTGCACTAGTACCTAGAGATACCTCAGTGGGTAAGATGTTGGTTTACTAATCAGCAGGTCCCCACATGGTTGTTGGTTCAAACTTTGTGTTGCCAAGATTAATTTTTATTTTGCTTTTTTTTATCTAATAGTTTGTTTACTTTGTTACATAAAATTGTACATCTATTTGATAATTAAAGAGATGTGTTAAAAGATTGCTTTTTTCTTTGTCTTGCTTGAAAGACTTGTTTGGCCTATTTTTATTATGAGTTACATTGTGTTGAAGGATGAAAAGAAGCCATATTGATTCATTAGACTTATTGACTGCTTGCACTACTCCCTTAAGATACCTCAGTGGTAAGGTGTTGTTTACCGATCAGCAGGTCCCCACAATGTTGTGGGTTCAAACCCCGGTGTCGCCAAGGTAAAGTTTCTATTTCGCTTTTTTAATCAAATAGTTTGTTTACATTGTTACATGAAAACTGTACATCTATTTGATATTTAAAGAGATTTGTTTACATTGTTACATGAAACTGTACACCTTTTTGATAATTAAAGAGATGTGTTTAAAAGATTTATTTTTTTTGTTTCTTTTTTGAAGTCTTGTTTGGCCTACTTTTAATATGAGTTACATGGTGTCGAAGTATGGAAAAGAAGCCATATTGGTTCATTAGACTTATTGACTGCTTGCACTAGTACCTTAAGATACCTCAGTGGGTAAGGTGTTGGTTTACCGATCAGCAGGTCCCCACAATGTTTGGGTTCAAACCCCGGTGTCGCCAAGGTAAAGTTTCTATTTCGCTTTTTTATCTAATAGTTTGTTTACATTGTTACATGAAACTGTACATCTATTTGATAATTAAAGAGATGTGTTTACATTGTTTCATGAAACTGTACATCTATTTGATAATTAAAGAGATGTGTTTAAAAGATTTTTATTTTTTTTGTCTTTTTGAAGTCTTGTTGGCCTATTTTTAATATGAGTTACATGGTGTTGAAGCATGGAAAAGAAGCCATATTGGTTCATTAGGCTTATTAACTGCTTCCGCTAGTACCTAGACATAGCTCAGTGGGTAAGGTGTTGTTTTACCAATCAGCAGTCTCCACAAGGTTGTGGGTTCAGACCCCGGTGTCGCCAAGGTAAAGTTTCTATTTCGCTTTTTTTATCTAATAGTTTGTTTACATTCTTACATGAAAACTGTACATCTATTTGATAATTAAAGGATGTGTTTAAAAGATTTTTTTTGTCTTTTTGAAGTCTTGTTTGCCTACTTTTAATATGAGTTACATGGTGTTGAAGTATGGAAAAGAGCCATGCTGGTTCATTAGGCTTATTGAATGGTTGCACTAGTACCTAGAGATAGCTCAGTGGGTAAGGTGTTGGTTACTAATAGCAACTCCCCACAAGGTTGTGGTTTCAAACACCGGGGTTGCCAAGGTAATTTTTATTTTGCTTTTTTTAATCTAATAGTTTGTTTACTTTGTTACATAAAACTGTACATCTATTTAATAATTAAAGAGATGTGTTTAAAAGATTGCTTTTTTCTTTGTCTTGCTTAAAAGACTTGTTTGGCCTATTTTTAATGAGTTACATGGTGTGAAGTATGGAAAAGAAGCCATATTGGTTTATTGTTTATTGACTTTATCAGCATCGTTACAGTACCCTAAGAGTTTGTCATAGGGAACACTGAATTATTTTGCTGTTACAGTGAAATGTCAAAGCATATTTACTCAAGTTAAAATACAAGATTAAAAGAAAGGAAGAATAAAATACTTCATAAAGGTATACAAAGTCCTTTTAAAAATCCATAATCATTTAAAAGTCTACACATATATGAAATAGGTGATCTCCTGAATTGTTCCGTTCGGCATCTGTGGATTGTCAGTTTAGAAGAGTTCCTCATCTGGCGTCCAGTCAGCTGCTCCCTGAGCGTGGTAGCCAATCTCTAAAGCTAGACTTATATAGCTTCCTAGCAAATCAAGGCACAATTGGACTCGTCTCTCTGCTAGTGTACACAATCCAAGAAAGGAGAGGGCATCAGAATATCCTTCGTACCTTCGTCCCAGTATGATTTTACAAACACGTTTCTGCACTCTTTCCAACCTTTTAATTTGATCAGTGTCAAGGAATTATGCCAAACTGGGACCGCATACTCTAACACTGGACGTACGTACCCAGTATAGATGGTAACCAGTTCTTGATCATGAACTCCAAATTTCTTTAGCCGGCGAAAAAGCAAAAAGCTTTTCTATTAGCTGAGGACAACATGTGGTCCACTTGACCGTCCCATTTTAAGTCACTCTGAATGGTTACTCCTAAGATCTTAACAGAGTCACAGATGTTTAGAATATTATGATCTATAGAAAGTGGTGGCCAAGTTGGCAAATGTTTCATACGGGAGACATGTAAGACATTACATTTTTTTGAGTTGAGTTTCATTTTATGGTCCTCAACCCAGATGCCAAGGTCATTTAATGTATTCTGGAGAGTACAGGGCTGATGAACTGTCCACCTTTGGGCCATAGTCATGTCATCCACATATTTCCATTGGTTAATTTGATCTTGAAGAGCATTGTTAATCAGTGCTAGGAAGATTATGGGTCCCAATATGGTTCTTGGGCAACTCCACATGAAGGATACTCCAATCGGATAAATATCCGTGGTAACGCACTCTTTGACGGCGATTAGACATAAAATTACTGATCCATGGATTAGACTAGGTCTCGCTCCAAGATCCAGGAGGCACTTTATTGCTACTGTATTGTCGACAGCATCAAAAGCTTTGGCAAAATCGGTTGTAACTAATGTGCACACTGAACCTGGTTCGTCACAAGCTTTATACACAAAGTCCATCAGGCTAACTAAATTATGTGTCGTGGAATGGTTATGTCGACTACCAAACTGCATAGGATCTAGGTTTGGTGTGATATCATTCACGATCCATTGCTCAATAAATTTTTCACAAATTTTTGACAGTTGAGATGTTAATGAGATCGGTCTTATTCCTCGATATTCGGAGAGAAATTTTGGTATGGAACAACAATGGCCTCTTTCCATTGTGTGGGAACGACGCCTTCCACAAGGGAGCTGTTAATAATGTCGCAAATAGGGTTGCTGATTTCGCATGCAAACTCCTTCAATATTCTTGAGGGAATCATTCAGGGCAGGGATTTGTGACAATTTAGGGAAGATAATTTTCTGTACACTTCCATTCTGGAATGGTGGCAAGGGTGGAGATGGAAGATAAGAAGGTAGGTCTGCATACTTAAGAGGCGGGAGAGATTGAGACACCTTGACCAACTTTGTGTTAATACATTAGCAGTTGTTACAAAATCTTGGGGGTTAATTCCCGGACTTCATTCGATCCACTTTTTCACAGATCGCACATTGATTTGATTTCTGTGCCAAGCCCTCGGACTCCCTTTGATTGTACCTTCTACCTTGATTTATAGTAGTGAATTTTTGCAGCACTTATTTCCTTTTGGACTTTGTTCCTGTAGAATTTTGATAGAGCACTTGATTTCCAGTCTTGAAAGCTTTTGTCTCAGGCAGATTAAATGCTTAATTTTTGGAGTAATCCATGGTTTATCCGAGGATACATTTTTACTGTCTTCGTAGGAAATGACGTCAATTTCAGGCATGATGGTACTATAAAAGCATTAGCTTTTCATTGGTACCTGTAGCTTCATTTACCTGCTGCCATGATTGAGTAGTAATCCATCTACAAACCCATTCAAATAGACCCATGCATAGGTCGTATTACCTGCTTAATGCACTGAGTGGTCTTACATTATTTAGGACTCCACAAAACACAATTATGATCTGATGAGTTGACAGGGGCGGAGAATTTCCGGTTTCTTGTACACTGATTTCATATTAGTGTGATCATATCAAGTATTGCATACTCTAGTGTTATTCTGGACAACCTGGCAAAATTTATTATCCAAACAGATGTCCTGGACTCTAAGATGATCAAATTCCAAGTATAATGAGTCCAATATCAGGGTACTTTGTACAAAGCAGATCAGATGATGTTATTAAGTGGTCAATGAGTTCTCTTGATATGGTGATTGAGGCGGTGAATACACTACGCACACAGCAATAGCGAATATATGTCGTGGGAGCCTCGATGGTCTCACCTTAGGCTTATTGACTGCTTGCGCTCGTACCTAGAGATAGCTCAGTGGTAAGTGTTGGTTTACTGATCAGCAGGTCCCCAAGGTTGTGGGTTCAAACTTGGTGTCGCAGGTTTATTTTTATTACGCTTTTTATCTAATAGTTTGTTTACTTTTTAATAAACTGTACATCTATTTGATAATTAAAAGATGTGTTTAAAGATTGCTTTTTTCTTTGTCTTGCTTGAAAGACTGTTAGCCTATTTTTGATATGAGTTATGGTGTTAAAGTATGGAAAAGAAGCCATATTGGTCATTAGGCTTATTGACTGCTTGCACTAGTACTAGAGATAGCTCAGTGGTTAAGGTATTGGTTTACCGATCAGCAAGTCCCCACAAGTTTGTGGTTCAAACTCTAGTGTTGCAAGTAATTTTTATTTTGCTTTTTTTTATCTAATAGTTTGTTTACTTTGTACATAAAACTGTACATCTATTTGATATCTAAAGAATGTGTTTAAAAGATTGCTTTTTTCTTTGTCTTGCTTGAAACTTGTTTGGCTACTTTTATATGAGTTACATGGTGTTGAAGTAGAAAAAGAAGCCATGTTCGTCATTAGCTTATTGACTGCTTGCGCTAGTACTAGAGATAGCTCAGTGGTTAAGGTGTTGGTTTACTGATCAGCAGGTCCCCACATGGTTGTGGGTTCAAACTTCGTGTTGCCAGGTTAATCTTTATTTGCTTTTTTTTTATCTAATGGTTTGTTTACTTTTTTACTTAAAACTGTACATCTATTTAATAATTAAAGAGATGTGTTTAAAAGATTGCTTTTTCTTGTCTTGCTAAAAGACTTGTTTTGCCTATTTTTAATATGAGTTACATGGTGTTGAAGGATGGAAAAGAGCCATATTGATTCATTAGGCATATTGACTGCTTGTACTAGTACCTAGAATAGCTCAGTGTGTAAGGTGTTGGTTTACTGATCAGCAAGTCCCACAAGTTTGTGGGTTCAAACTCTCGGGTTGCCAAGGTAAATTTTTATTTTGCTTTTTTTAATCTAATAGTTTGTTTACTTTGTTACATAAAACTGTACATCTATTTGATATCTAAAGAGATGTGTTTAAAGATTGCTTTTTTCTTTGTCTGCTTGAAAGACTGTTTGGCCAACTTTTAATATGAGTTACATGGTGTTGAAGTATGGAAAGAAGCCATATTGGTTCATTAGGCTTATTGACTGCTTGCACTAGTACCTTAAGATAGCTCAGTGGGTAAGGTGTTGGGTACAGATTAGCAGGTCCCACAATGGTGTGGTTTCAAACCCGGGTGTCGCCAAGGTAAAGTTTTTATTTCGCTTTTTTTATCTAATAGTTTGTTTACATTGTTACATGAAACTGTACATCTATTCGATAATTAAAGAGATTTGTTTAAAAGATTATTTTTTTGTCTTTTTGACGTCTGGTTTGGCCTACTTTTAATATGAGTAACATGGTGTTGAAGTAAGGAAAAGAAGCAATGTTGGTTCATTAGGCTTATTGACTGGTTGCACTAGTACTAGAGATAGCTCAGTGGGTAAGGTGTTGGTTTACCAATCAGCAGGTCCCCACAAGGTTGTGTACTCAAACCCTGGTGTCGCCAAGGTAAAGTTTTTATTTCGCTTTTTTTATCTAATAGTTTGTTTACATTGTTACATAAAAGTATACATCTATTGATAATTAAAGAGATGTGTTTAAAAGATTGTTTTTTTTCTTTGTCTTTTTTGAAGTTTGGTTTGGCCTATTTTAATATGAGTAACATGGTGTTGAAGTAAGGAAAAGAAGCAATGTTGGTTCATTAGGCTTATTGACTGGTTGCACTTGTACCTAGAGATAGCTCAGTGGGTAAGGTGTTGGTTTACTGATCAGCAAGTCCCCACCAGTTTGTGGTTCAAACCAGGTGTGCCAAGGTTAGTTTTTATTACGCTTTTTTTTATCTAATAGTTTGTTTACTTTGTTACATAAAACTGTACATCTATTGATAATTAAAGAGATGTGTTTAAAAGATTGCTTTTTTCTTTGTCTTGCTGAAAGACTTGTTTGGCCTATTTTTAATATGAGTTACATGGTGTTGAAGGATGGAAAAGAAGCCATATTGATTCATTAGGCTTATTGACTGGTTGCACTAGTACCTAGAGATAGCTCAGTGGGTAAGGTGTTGGTTTACTGATCAGCAAGTCCCCACAAGGTTGTAGGTTCAAACCCTGGGATTGCCAAGGTGAAGTTTTAATTTTGCTTTTTTAATCAAATACTTTGTTTACATTGTTACATGAAACTGTACATCTATTTGATAATCAAAGAGATGTGTTTAAAAGATTTTTTTTTTCTTTTTTAAAGTCTTGTTTGGCCTAATTTTAATATGAGTTCCATGGTGTTGAAGGATGGAAAAGAAGCCATATTGATTCATTAGGCTTATTGACTGCTTGCACTAGTACCTAGAGATAGCTCAGTGGGTAAGGTGTTGGTTTACTGCTCAGCAGGTCCCCACAACGTTGTGGGTTCAAACCCCGGTGTTGCCAAGGTGAAGTTTAATTTCGCTTTTTTAATCAAATAGTTTGTTTACATTGTTACATGAAACTGTACATCTATTGATAATTAAAGAGATGTGTTTAAAAGATTTTTTTTTCTTTTTTAAAGTCTTGTTTGGCCTACTTTTATATGAGTTACATGGTGTTGAAGTATGGAAAAGAAGCCATGTTGGTTCATTAGGCTTATTGACTGCTTGCAGTATTACCTAGAGATAGCTCAGTGGGTACGGTGTTGGTTTACCGATCAGCAAGTCCCCACAAGGTTGTGGGTTCAAACCCCGCTGTCACCAAGGTTAATTTTTATTACACTTTTTTTTATCTAATAGTTTGTTTATTTTGTTACGTAAAACTGTACATCTATTTGATAATTAAAGAGATGTGTTTAAAAGATTTTTTTTTCTTTTTTAAAGTCTTGTTTGGCCTACTTTTTATATGAGTTACATGGTGTTGAAGTAAGGAAAAGAAGCAATGTTGGTTCATTAGGCTTACTGACTGGTTGCACTAGTAACTAGAGATAGCTCAGTGGGTAAGGTGTTGGTTTACTGATCAGCAGGTTCCCACAACTTTGTGGGTTCAAGGTAAAGTTTTAATTTCGCTTTTTTAATCAAATAGTTTGTTTACATTGTTACGTAAAACTGTACATCTATTTGATAATTAAGAGATGTGTTTAAAAGATTGCTTTTTTCTTTGTCTTGCTTGAAAGACTTGTTTGGCCTATTTTTAATATGAGTTACATGGTGTTGAAGTATGGAAAAGAAGCCATGTTGGTTCATTAGGCTTATTAACTGCTTGCCCTAGTACCTAGAGTTAGCTCAGTGGGTAAGGTGTTGGGATACCGATCAGCAGGTCTCCAGAAGGTTGTGGATTCAAACCCGAGTGTCGCCAAGGTAAAGTTTTTATTTCGCTTTTTTAATCAAATAGTTTGTTTACATTGTTACATGAAACTGTACATCTATTTGATATTTAAAGAGATGTGTTTACATTGTTACATGAAACTGTACATCTATTTGATAATTAAAGAGATGTGTTTAAAAGATTAATTTTTTTTTGTCTTTTTTGAAGTCTTGTTTGGCCTACTTTTAATATGAGTAACATGGTGTTGAAGTAAGGAAAAGAAGCAGTGTTGGTTCATTAGGCTTATCGACTGGTTGCACTAGTACCTAGAGATAGCTCAGTGGCTAAGGTGTTGGTTTACTGATCAGCAAGTCCCCACAAGTTTGTGGGTTCAAATTCTGGGGTGCCAAGGTTAATTTTATTTCGCTTTTTTTATCTAATAGTTTGTTTACTTTGTTACATAAAACTGTACATCTATTTGATAATTAAAGAGATGTGTTTAAAAGATTGCTTTTTTCTTTGTCTTGCCTAAAAGACTTGTTTGGCCTATTTTTAATATGAGTTACATGGTGTTGAAGTAGAAAAAGAAGCCATGTTGGTTCATTAGGTTTATTTACTGCTTGTGCTAGTACCTAGAGATAGCTCAGTGGGTAAGGTGTTGGTTTACTGATCAGCAGGTCCCCACATTTTTGTGGGTTCAAACCCAGGTGTTGCCAAGGTAAAGTTTTAATGTCGCTTTTTTAAACAAATAGTTTGTTTACATTGTTACATAAAACTGTACATCTATTTGATAATTAAAGAGATGTGTTTAAAAGATTTTTTTTTTTTTTTTTAGTTTTTTGAAGTCTTGTTTGGCCTTTTTTTAATATGAGTTACATTGTGTTTAAGCTTCGAAAAGAAGCCATATTGGATCATTAGGCTTATTGACTGCTTGCACTAGTACCTTAAGATAGCTCAGTGGGTAAGGTGTTGCTTTACTGGTCAGCAGGTTCCCACAAGGTTGTAGGTTCAAACCCCGGTGTCGCCAAGGTAAAGTTTTAATTTCGCTTTTTTATCTAATAATTTGTTTACATTGTTATGTAAAACTGTACATCTATTTGATAATTAAAGAGATGTGTTTAAAAGATTGTTTTAGTTCTTTGTCTTTTTTGAAGTCTTGTTTGGCCTACTTTTAATATGAGTTACATGGTGTTGAAGTAGAAAAAGAAGCCATGTTGATTCATTAGGCTTATTGACTGCTTGCATTAGTACCTTAAGATAGCTCAGTGGGTAAGATGTTGGTTTACCGATCAGCAGGTCCCCACAATGTTGTGGGTTCAAATCCCAGTGTTGCCAAGGTAAAGTTTCTATTTCGCTTTTTTAATCAAATAGTTTGTTTACATTGTTACATGAAACTGTACATCTATTTGATAATTAAAGAGATGTGTTTAAAAGATAAATTTTTTTTTTTTCTTTTTGAAGTCTTGTTTGGCCTACTTTTAATATGAGTAACATGGTGTTGAAGAAAGGAAAAGAAGCAATGTTGGTTCATTAGGCTTATTGACTGGATGCACTAGTACCTAGAGATAGCTCAGTGGGTAAGGTGTTGGTTTACTGCTCAGCAAGTCCCCACAAATTTGTGGGTTCAAACTCTGGGGTTGCCAAGGTTAATTTTTATTTCGCTTTTTTTTTTAATCTAATAGTTTGTTTACTTTGTTACATAAAACTGTGCATCTATATGATAATTAAAGAGATGTGTTTAAAAGATTGCTTTTTTCTTTGTCTTGCTTGAAAGACTTGTTTGGCCTATTTTTAATATGAGTTACATGGTGTTGAAGTAAGGAAAAGAAGCAATGTTGGTTCATTAGGCTTACTGACTGGTTGCACTAGTACCTAGAGATAGCTCAGTGGGTAAGGTGTTGGTTTACTGATCAGCAGGTTCCCACAACTTTGTGGGTTCAAGCCAAGGTAAATTTTTAATTTTGCTTTTTTAATCAAATAGTTTGTTTACATTGTTACGTAAAACTGTACATCTATTGATAATTAAAGAGATGTGTTTAAAAGATTGCTTTTTCTTTGTCTTGCTTGAAAGACTTGTTTGGCCTATTTTTAATATGAGTTACATGGTGTTGAAGTATGGAAACGAAGCCATGTTGGTTCATTAGGCTTATTAACTGCTTGCACTAGTACCTAGAGTTAGCTCAGTGGGTGAGGTCACTAATCAGCAGGTCTCCACAAGGTTGTGTGTTTAAACGCCGGTGTTGCCAAGGTTAATTTTTATTACGCTTTTTTTTAACTAATAGTTTGTTTACTTTGTTACATAAAACTGTACATCTATTTGATAATTAAAAAGATGTGTTTAAAAGATAGCTTTTTTCTTTGTCTTGCCTAAAAGACTTGTTTGGCCTATTTTTAATATGAGTTACATGGTGTTGAAGTAGAAAAAGAAGCCATGTTGGTTCATTAGGTTTATTGACTGCTTGTGCTAGTACCTAGAGATAGCTCAGTGGGTAAGGTGGTGGTTTACTGATCAGCAGGTCCCCACATTTTTGTGGGTTCAAACCCAGGTGTTGCCAAGGTTAGTTTTTATTACGCTTTTTTTTATCTAATAGTTTGTTTACTTTGTTACATAAAACTGTACATCTATTTGATAATTAAAGAGATGTGTTTAAAAGATTGCTTTTTTCTTGTCTTGCTTGAAAGACTTGTTAGGCCTATTTTAAATTATGAGTTACATGGTGTTAAAGTATGGAAAAGAAGCCATATTGGTTCATTAGGTTTATTGACTGGCTGCCCTAGTACCTAGAGATAGCTCAGTGGGTAAGGTGTTGGTTTATCGATCAGCAGGTCCCACAATGTTGTGGGTTCAAACCCCAGAGTTGCCAACGTAAAGTTTTAATTTCGCTTTTTTAATCAAATAGTTTGTTTACATTGTTACATAAACTGTACATCTATTTGATAATTAAAGAGATGTGTTTAAAAGAATTTTTTTTTTGTCTTTTTTGAAGTTTTGTTTGGCCTATTTTTAATATGAGTTACATGGTGTTGAAGTATGGAAAAGAAGCCATGTTGGTTCATTAGGCTTATTAACTGCTTGCATTAGTACCTACAGATAGCTCAATGGGTGAGCTCACTAATCAGCAGGTCCCCACAAGGTTGTGGGTTCAAACCCCGGTGTTGCCAAGGTTACTTTTTATTACTCTTTTTTTTAACTAATAGTTTGTTTACTTTGTTACATAAAACTGTACATCTATTAGATAATTAAAGAGATGTGTTTAAAAGATTGCTTTTTTCTTTGTCTTGCTTGAAAGACTTGTTTGGCCTACTTTTAATATGAGTAACATGGTGTTGAAGTAAGGAAAAGAAGCAGTGTTGGTTCATTAGGCTTATTGACTGGTTGCACTAGTACCTAGAGATAGCTCAGTGGGTAAGGTGTTGGTTTACTGATTAGCAAGTCCCCACAAGTTTGTGGGTTCAACCTCTGGGGTTGCCAAGGTTAATTTTTATTTTGCTTTTTTTAATCTAATAGTTTGTTTACTTTGTTACATAAAACTGTACATCTATTAGATAATTAAAGAGATGTGTTTAAAAGATTGCTTTTTTCTTTGTCTTGCTTGAAAGACTTTTTTGGCCTACTTTTAATATGAGTAACATGGTGGTGAAGTAAGGAAAAGAAGCATTGTTGGTTCATTAGGCTTATTGACTGGTTGCACTAGTACCTAGAGATAGCTCAGTGGGTAAGGTGTTGGTTTACTGATTAGCAAGTCCCCACAAGTTTGTGGGTTCAAACTCTGGGGTTGCCAAGATTAATTTTTATTTTGCTTTTTTTTATCTAATAGTTTGTTTACTTTGTTACATAAAACTGTACATCTATTTGATAATTAAAGAGATGTGTTTAAAAGATTGCTTTTTTCTTTGTCTTGCTTGAAAGACTTGTTTGGCCTACTTTTAATATGAGTTACATGGTGTTGAAGTATGGAAAAGATGCCATATTGGTTCATTAGGCTTATTGACTGGATGCACTAGTACCTTAAGATAGCTCAGTGGGTAAGGTGTTGGTTTACCGATCAGCAGGTCCCCACAAGGTTGTGGGTTCAAACCGTGGGTTTGCCAAGATTAATTTTTATTAAGCTTTTTTATCTAATAGTTTGTTTACATTGTTACATGAAAGTGTACATCTATTTGATAATTAAAGAGATTTGTTTAAAATATTTATTTTTTTTTGTCTTTTTTGAAGTCTGGTTTGGCCTACTTTTAATATGAGTAACATGGTGTTGAAGAAAGGAAAAGAAGCAATGTTGGTTCAATAGGCTTACTGACTGGTTGCACTAGTACGTAGAGATAGCTCAGTGGGTAAGTTTTTGGTTTACTGATCAGCAGGTTCTCACAACGTTGTGGGTTTAAATCCTGGTGTCACCAAGGTAAACTTTTAATTTCGCTTTTTTAATCAAATAGTTTGTTTACATTGTTACGTAAAACTGTACATCTATTTGATAATTAAAGAGATGTGTTTAAAAGATTGTTTTAGTTCTTTGTCTTTTTTGAAGTCTTGTTTGGCCTACTTTTAATATGAGTTACATGGTGTTGAAGTAGAAAAAGAAGCCATGTTGGTTCATTAGGCTTATTGACTGCTTGCACTAGTACCTTAAGATAGCTCAGTGAGTAAGGTGTTGGTCTACCGATCAGCAGGTCCCCACAATCTTGTGGGTTCAAACCCTGGTGTCACCAAGGTAAAGTTTCTATTTCGCGTTTTTAATCAAATAGTTTGTTTACATGGTTACATGAAACTGTACATCTATTTGATATTTAAAGAGATTTGTTTACATTGTTACATGAAACTGTACATCTATTTGATAATTAAAGAGATGTGTTTAAAAGATTTGTTTTTTTTGTCTTTTTTGAAGTCTTGTTTGGCCTACTTTTAATATGAGTTACATGGTGTTGAAGTATGGAAAAGAAGCCATGTTGGTTCATTAGGCTTATTGACTGGTTGCACTATTAACTAGAGATAGCTCAGTGGGTAAGTTGTTGGTTTACTGATCAGCAGGTCCCCACAAGGTTGTGGGTTCAAACCTCGGTGTTGCCAAGTTAAATTTTTGTTACCCTTTTTTTTTTATCTAATAGTTTGTTTACTTTGTTACATAAAACAGTACATCGATCAGCAGGTCCCCACAAGGTTGTGGGTTCAAACCCCGGTGTCGCCAAGGTAAAGTTTATATTTCGCTTTTTTTATCTAATAGTTTGTTTACATTGTTACATGAAACTGTACATCTATTTGATAATTAAAGGGATGTGTTTACATTGTTACATGAAACTGTACATCTATTTGATAATTAAAGAGATGTGTTTACATTGTTACATGAAACTGTACATCTATTTGATAATTAAAGAGATGTGTTTAAAAGATTTTTTTTATTTTTTTTCTCTTTTTTGAAGTTGTTTGGCCTAATTTAATATGAGTTACATGGTGTTAAAGCATGGAAAAGAAGCCATATTGGTTCATTAGGCTTATTAACTGCTTCCGCTAGTACCTAGATATAGCTCAGTGGTTAAGGTGTTGGGTTACCGATCAGTAGGTCTCCACAAGGTTGTGGGTTCAGACCCCGGTGTTGCCAAGGTAAAGTTTTTATTTCGCTTTTTTAATCTAATAGTTTGTTTATATTGTTACATTAAACTGTACATCTTTTTGTTAATTAAAGAGATGTGTTTAAAAGATTTTTTTGTCTTTTTTGAAGTCTTGTTTGGCCTACTTTTAATGAGTTACATGTTGTTGAAGTATGGAAAAGAAGCCATGCTGGTTCATTAGGCTTATTGACTGGATGCACTATTACCTAGAGTTAGCTCAGTGGGTAAGGTGGTGGTTTACTGATCAGCAAGTCCCCACAAGTTTGTGGGTTCAAACCTCGGTGTTGCCAAGGTTAATTTTTATTACACATTTTTATCTAATAGTTTGTTTACTTTGTTACATAAAACTGTACATCTATTTGATAATTAATGAGATGTGTTTAAAAGATTGCTTTTTCCTTTGTCTTGCTTAAAAGACTTGTTTGGCCTATTTTTAATATGAGTTACATGGTGTTGAAGTATGGAAAAGAAGCCATATTGGTTCATTAGGCTTATTGACTGCTTGCACTAGTACCTAGAGATAGCTCAGTGGGTAAGGTGTTGGTTTACTGACCAGCAGGTCCCCACAAGGTTGTGGGTTCAAACCTTGGTGTCGCCAAGGTTTATTTTTATTACGCTTTTTTTATCTAATAGTTTGTTTTCTTTGTTACATAAAACTGTACATCTATTTGATAATTAATGAGATGTGTTTAAATATTAATTTTTTTTGTGTCTTTTTTGAAGTCTTGTTTGGCCAAAAATTATATGAGTTACATGGTGTTGAAGCATGGATTAGAAGCCATATTGGTTCATTAGGCTTATTAACTGCTTCCGCTAGTACATAGAAATAGCTCAGTGGGTAAGGTGTTGGGTTACCGATCCGCAGGTCTCCACAAGGTTTTGTGTTCAGACCCCGGTGTTGCCAAGGTAAAGTTTTTATTTCGCTTTTTTAATCTAATAGTTTGTTTACATTGTTACATTAAACTGTACATCTTTTTGTTAATTAAAGAGATGTGTTTAAAAGATTTTTTTGTCTTTTTTGAAGTCTTGTTTGGCCTACTTTTAATGAGTTACATGTTGTTGAAGTATGGAAAAGAAGCCATGCTGGTTCATTAGGCTTATTGACTGGATGCACTATTACCTAGAGTTAGCTCAGTGGGTAAGGTGGTGGTTTACTGATCAGCAAGTCCCCACAAGTTTGTGGGTTCAAACCTCGGTGTTGCCAAGGTTAATTTTTATTACACATTTTTATCTAATAGTTTGTTTACTTTGTTACATAAAACTGTACATCTATTTGATAATTAATGAGATGTGTTTAAAAGATTGCTTTTTCCTTTGTCTTGCTTAAAAGACTTGTTTGGCCTATTTTTAATATGAGTTACATGGTGTTGAAGTATGGAAAAGAAGCCATATTGGTTCATTAGGCTTATTGACTGCTTGCACTAGTACCTAGAGATAGCTCAGTGGGTAAGGTGTTGGTTTACTGACCAGCAGGTCCCCACAAGGTTGTGGGTTCAAACCTTGGTGTCGCCAAGGTTTATTTTTATTACGCTTTTTTTATCTAATAGTTTGTTTACTTGTTACATAAAACTGTACATCTATTTGATAATTAATGAGATGTGTTTAAATATTTATTTTTTTGTGTCTTTTTTGAAGTCTTGTTTGGCCAAAAATTATATGAGTTACATGGTGTTGAAGCATGGATTAGAAGCCATATTGGTTCATTAGGCTTATTAACTGCTTCCGCTAGTACATAGAAATAGCTCAGTGGGTAAGGTGTTGGGTTACCGATCCGCAGGTCTCCACAAGGTTTTGTGTTCAGACCCCGGTGTTGCCAAGGTAAAGTTTTTATTTCGCTTTTTCATCTAATAGTTTGTTTACATTGTTACATTAAACTGTACATCTTTTGTTAATTAAAGAGATGTGTTTAAAAGATTGGGGTTTTTTTTGTCTTTTTTGAAGTCTTTTTTGGCCCACTTTTAATATGAGTTACATGGTGTTGAAGTATAGAAAAGAAGCCATGCTGGTTCATTAGGCTTATTGACTGGTTGCACTAGTACCTAGAGATAGCTCAGTGGGTAAGGTGTTGGTTTACTATTTAGCAAGTCCCCATAAGGTTGTGGTTTCAAACCCCGGGGTTGCCAAGGTTAATTTTTATTTTGCTTTTTTTAATCTAATAGTTTGTTTACTTTGTTACATAAAACTGTACATCTATTTAATAATTAAAGAGATGTGTTTAAAGATTGCTTTTTTCTTTGTCTTGCTTAAAATACTTGTTTGAAGCAATGTCATTGACTGCTTGCACTAGTACTAGAGATAGCTCAGTCGGTTAGGTGTTGGTTTACTGATCAGCAGGTCCCCACAAGGTTGTGGGTTCAAACCCCGGTGTCACCAAGGTAAAGTTTTATTTCGCTTTTTTAATCTAATAGTTTGTTTACATTGTTACATTAAACTGTAAATCTGTTTTGTTAATTAAAGAGATGTGTTTAAAAGATTGCTTTTTTCTTTGTCTTGCTTGAAAGACTTGTTTGGCCTACTTTTAATATGAGTTACATGGTTTTGAAGTATGGAAAATAAGCCATGTTGGTTCATTAGGCTTATTGACTGCTTGCACTAGTACCTAGAGATAGCTCAGTGGGTAAGGTGTTGGTTTACTGATCAGCAGGTCCCCACAAGGTTGTAGGTTCAAACCCCGGTGAGGCTAAGTGATAGTTTATATTTAGCTTTTTTTTTATCTAATAGTTTGTTTACTTTGTTACATTAAACCGTACAACCTTTTGATTATTAAAAAGATGTGTTTAAAATATTGCTTTTTCTTTGTCTTACTTGAAAGACTTGTTTGGCCTACTTTTAATGTGAGTTACATGGTGTTTTATTAGGCCATGTTGGTTCATTAGGCATATTGACTGCTTGCATTAGTACCTAGAGATAGCTCAGTGGGGAATGTGTTGGTTTACTCATCAACAAGTCCCCACAAGGTTGTTGGTTCAAACCCTGGTGTCGCCAAGGTAAAGTTTTTATTACGCTTTTTTTTTATTTAATAGTTTGTTTACTTTGTTACATAAAACTGTACATCTATTTGATAATTAAAGAGATGTGTTTAAAAAAATTTTTTTTTTTTGTCTTTTTTGAAAGACAAAAAAGCAGGTCCCCACAAGGTTTTGGGTTCAAACCCCGGTGTCACCAAGGTAAAGTTTTTATTACGCTTTTTTATCTAATAGTTTGTTTACATTGTTACATGAAACTGTACATCTATTTGATAATTAAAGAGATGTGTTTAAAAGATTTTTTTTTTTGTCTTTTTTGAAGTCCTGTTTGGCCTACTTTTAATATGAGTTACATGGTGTTGAAGAATGGAAAAGAAGCCATGTTGGTTCATTAGGTTTATTGACTGGTTGCACTATTACCTAGAGATAGCTCAGTGGATGAGGTGTTGGTTTATCAATTAGTAGGTCCCCACAAGGTTGTGGGTTCAAACCCCGGTGTCGCCAAGGTAAAGTTTTTATTTTGCTTTTTTTATCTAATAGTTTGTTTACATTGTTACATAAAACTGTACATCTATTTGATGATTAAAGAGATGTGTTTAAAAGATATATATATATTTGTTTGTCTTTTTTGAAGTCTTGTTTGGCCTACTTTTTAATATGAGTTACATGGTGTTGAAGAAAGGAAAAGAAGCAATGTTGGTTCATTAGGCTTATTGACTGCTTGGACTAGTCCCTAGAGATAGGTCAGAGGGTAAGGTTTTGGTTTACTGATCAGCAGGTCCCCACAACGTTGTAGGTTCAAACCCCGGTGAGGCTAAGTGATAGTTTATATTTAGCTTTTTTTTTTATCTAATAGTTTGTTTACTTTGTTACATAAAACTGTACATCTATTTGATAATTAAAGAGATGTGTTTAAAGATTGCTTTTTTTTCGTCTTTTTTGACGACTTGTTTGGCCTACTTTTAATATGAGTTACATGGTGTTGAAGTATGCAAAAGAAGCCATATTGGTTCATTAGGCTTGAACCAGTCTGTCGATCCTACTGCACATTTCACTGCTGTCACACTGTCGTCATACATGTCCTGCACCACTCTCACATACTTCTCTAAAACACCTGACTTACTCATACAATACCACAACTCCTCTCTTGGCACTCTGTCGTACGCTTTCTCTAAATCCACAAACACACTCTTTCTGACCTTCTCTATACTTTTTCATCAACTTCCTCAACGCAAATAAGGCATCTGTGGTGCTCTTCCTTAATCCTTGGCATAAAACCATACTGCTGATCACAGATGGTCAACTCTTCCTCAGCCTGGCTTCCACTCCTCTTTCCCATAACTTCATGTTGTGACTGATCAACTTAATTCCCCTGTAGTAATTGCAGGCCTGCACATCCACCTTGTTCTTAAAGATCGGTACCAGCACACTCCTTCTCCATTCCTCAGGCATCCTCTCACCTTTCAAAATCCTGTTAAATGATCTTGTTAAAAACTCCACTGCCATCTCACCTAAACATCTCCATGCTTCTACAGTATGTCACCTGGTCCAACTGACTTTCCACTCTTCATCCTCCTAATCGCTGCTCTCACTTCCTCCTTACTAATCCTATCCACTTCCTGCTTCACAGAATCCATACTACCCAACCTTCTCTCTCTCTCATTTTCCTCATTCATCAGCTGCTCAAAATACTCCTCCTCACTAGTCAACACATTTCCATCTCCATCCTTTATTGTTCTTACTGTCTATCACATTTTCGATCCTAATTCTCCTTATGCTGTCCTGCACTTCCTCATTCCACCACCACCTATTTTTATCTTCCTTTCTGTTTCCAGATGTGACACCAAGTACCTTTCTAGCTGTCTCCCTTATCACTTCTGCAGTAGTTGCCCAATCATCCAGCACCTCTTCACCACCACCGAGCCCCTGTCTGACCTCTTCCCTGAAACTCAGTTCCTCCTTCAGTTTCCACCATCTTGTTCTTCTTTTAGTCTTCACTCTCCACCTCTTCTTCTATAACTCCAGAGCCATCTTTCAGACCACCATCTGATGCTATCTAGCTACACTGTCCCCTCCCCACACTTATGTGCTCTTTACAGAGGCTTTAGCCATGTTGTTAGCAAATCATTGCCCCTCTACTTCATGAGCAGCACTAACATCTTGATGCTGGATCAGTAGATTTTTAACATTTGGATCCAGATTGGATTATATCTGTACTATATACCTCTTTAGCTTTATAAAGAGATATGTATCTGGCCCCATTCTCCCTTTCTCCATTAGGTCATGCCAAAGCTATATCATGGCATCACTACTAGCCAGAGACAGTCAGATATGGACTGAGGGTATAATGAGTAGCTCTGTTATCTAAGTGGTTAGCAATTACAATAAATGTATACATTTATAATAAAGTCATGAAACATTTATAATGAAAATAGTGTGTTAGTAGTTCACTTTTAGGGCCTTGAAAGAGCACAGAGCTTTGCAGAATGTCTGTAGTTATCTAATACAGATAATCTCCGAGTTACAATGGTTGATGGTATGATGCCGATAGCGATACGACAAAATTGTAAAAATATAAAAAATTTGGCACAACAGGCATCCGTGTACGAGTAACGATACGTTGGATGCGCAGCTGGGATGAGCGTATCTCTCCCCGGTGAGATGCCCCACTATCGCTAGCGCTTGACGGATTAAAGTTGTCTCAGTGTGTATTTCTATCTGTTTTAAACGGTTTCGAACAGCAATGTAAATGATAAAAGCATGTCTTCCAAATGCCCAAGTATGTCCAGGGCTGGTAGTGAAAAAAGAATAGGAAAGCCATCAGTTTAGAGCAGAAAATTAAAATTATAAATCAACATGAAGCCAAAAGGTTGTCATAGTCATAGTACAATCTTCAATTTACGATATATTTGACTTACAATGTAGTCGTCGTAGCATATTTCCATTGTAAGTGGTAGACTTAACACCATTTGTATATATTGTAGTGAAATATCAAAAAGATAATCCAGCAGAGTTGAAATAGCAGCTGCCAATTTTAGGTACAACGATTGTATATATTATCAGGACCTGGTGGTTTGTTGAACTTTTTTTGTTTAAAAGTTAAGTTAAGTTACTAAGTTATTAGTGATGTGTTGAAAGTAAACTCTTTGTGAACTGTTTTATGTATGCAGAAAGGCTCAGCCAGAAAGTGAAAAAAGTGTATTATCATTTAATTA
>JBCEWE010001357.1:25000-29485 GCA_039877035.1 Silurus lanzhouensis
ATTTCTTTTATTTGTTGAATTTCATAGCACCACATTTCCAGGATAATGATAGCTCTGTTCAATCTTTGTGACATGAGATACTGTATATTCCCCTGGGACTGACTTTCCTCTGGGTTTGGTTTCTTTCACCACCTGTAACATGACTGTAGCTGACTGGATAATCTAAATTGCCAGTTTAGTGTACACTCCTACAGCAAAATATTAATCTTTCATAGTCTTAACAACAACAGCAACAAAAAAAAAAAACAATAATTAAACTAATAGATTTTAGGAACTTAGTATGAGTGTTTATTTATAATTTATTATTATTTTCTTGAATCAATATCTTTATTTTTTTGTTAAACCATTAAAAGTCTGTTTACTTGCCCATTTTTGCCCAGGAGCATATGTGGATGGTGCCATGCAATAATCGCATCCGGTTCAGGGTGTGTCCCTGCCATTTCACATCCAGTAGCCCCGGTAGGCTCTATATCCACCATAGCCTCTACTACTTGAAGATTAATTTAATAAATACATGAAGATTTAGATTTTCTTTTCTTGTACATCCCTCCCCATCATAGTGTATTAGAGGAGCCTGGTCCACATTTTTCTATTTGTGAACATTTACATCGTTCCTTCTGGGTCTAAAGCAATGGACAGTTCATTTCTGTGAACCGACGGCAGGCATGGCGCAGAGCAGCCGTCACTGGCTCACGGTGGAAGATACAGAACTGTATGCATCGACGTCCAGCAACACACCGACCACTGCACTGCACAGCTCTCTCTGAGGACCAAATCTTTCCTGATGGTAGGTTGGAAATGTAGTACCAACTCTTATAGTATTGTTATAGCTACTGAGAAATGATGTAAAAATGGCACAGTTAGAAATTTTCACAAGACATTGAATGTTTCAGGTTGTTATCTAACACTAATTTCTCATGACTCATCAGGATACACCCTTCATTGGGGATTATATTTACAATGTCCTCTCAAGGCAAATTACCTCAGGATTGCTGAGAAAGCTGTAGCTTTTCTAAGTGACTTTAGTGCTGCAATCCAACAGTGCAAACGCTTAAAATATTATATATTACAAATTATATGAAGTATAAGTAGTGAGCAAAAGTTATTGGAAGTTGTGAAAAAGTGTAAATCAATATTTGGTGTGACTACACACTGCCTGCAAAGGGCACCATTTTTTTTGGGTACGTTTGCATACAATTTTTGAAGGACTTTTGTTTTTATACAAGATTTGTAATTGGAAAATAAAATGTCTATAACAATTGAACTGTCAGAGATTTTTAAAACATTGTCTTTGGCTCCCAATGAATTTAAGTAGATGCAGCTGAGAAATGTACCCTGCTATACTCTGTAGTATATATTGCATACTGTAAAACAACATACCTTTTGTTTGTTAAACATTGGGAAATATCTTTATCTTAGGGTAACATAAATGTGCATGGATTTATTTATATACAGCAATTAAAGATTGGGGGGGGGGGATGTGAATCCTCAATGTTTGGTTTTGCTTTGTGTGGATTAGTTACTATATCCATGATGTGCCATTCATAAAACATCCTGTTTTTGTTAGTTAGGATGATCTGGCATAATGCTGGTTCTAATTTGGTATAAAGGCAAAATTCCCTGTAAGAATAATATTTGCAAACATTTGCAACTGTAGGCGTGATGTGCTGTTTTTCTTGATTTATGCAAATATGACAATCAAATGACTGCTATCAAGCGAAGCTTTCTCACAGAATTATTTACATTTCTATGATGTGTTTTTATGAAGTTACTGTGTAACGAATTTTCTTGATCCGATTATAAACATTGTTTCCACAGGATGCTCTACAGGAAAGATTGAAACCTGGCTCAAAAGCTGTGGGTAAGTCAGTGTGTTCATGTGTACATTTGTGCATATCTGTGAATGTGTCTGAGAGTAAGAAGTCTACGTCATTGGCCATGTAGGTAGCTCTTTGTGGTTGAATATTGTGCTTCAAGGCAGTAAAAATTAAATGAATGGAAACAGAGTCTGGTTCAGAGAGAAAAACAATAGGAAAGATTTAAAGCAGGCTGATTTGAGAACCAATGAAACCAATAAGAATATAATAGCAGCTGGTTTAAATTTAGAAATGTATAATGAAACAATAGAAGTTTTATTCAGGAAATAGAAACTGTCAACATAATTGTAGTGGTACAAAGTTTTGTCTGGTTTGTTTTTTTGTAATGACTAGTCAGAACCATAGCACTTCTTAAACGTTTTGCACTGTTGAACAGATGTGTTTTTAACCATTGATTAATTAGTTAAAAGGTTGTAATTTTGACACCAGTAAGTGTGAAGCACGAACTATTTTCGGCAAAGGTTACCACTTCCATGCAAGTTGTGATTCATCTGCAGTCCGGTGTGGTTATTGCGAGTGTGCGTTCTTATCATGAGAATCTTCCTGCATGCCTGCAATACACCCACGTACAGTGCTGATTCAGAAGCGATGAAAGTAGCTGTTGTCTTCACTTTTGTTCTTGCCAGCTTTCATATTTTATTTTTTTTGTATGTGTGATTCAGAAATGAAGCCAATCAAGAGATCCCAAGTCAAAATTACCCTGGGTAATTAGGAGTAATGCACTACCGCTTTATAGTTGCACATCGGCTCTAGCAATCAGACTGGGCTGTCATGAGATTCAAAGCCATAATGGATGCACAAAGTGCTATAGACTATTCTGTTTAAGGAAATTTCAAAAGCATGGTGTTTGTGCAATTCTGGTTCTTTCCAGAATCTCTGCTGAAAGACTGCAAATAGTTTTGAGGATGACCTGAGCCTTGGGCTGAAGGTACAGAATGTCAACACTGTAGAAATTTATATTATTTTATTTATTTATTTATTTATTTTTTGTTTGCATGAGCCAGTAATATTGGGTATATTTTACAATATTTATATTTTCAGTCTGGGTCCTGCCATAGCATAACACCTGTATATTTTTTTTCCCCTATAGGCGAGTCTTAACTTGTCTCAGCCAAGTGTTGTAGCTGATCAGTTCACTTAGTATTACAACATGCAGTCCATTTAAAACATCAAATACTAAGTGTACAACTGGAGCACTACTTGCTCTGTACGTAATCTGTTTGACTTGTATCAGTGTCTCTTTCTGAAGAATTGTCTGCTGTAGTTGAACAAATAACAAATCTTGGTATATGTTTAAAGAAGGAACATCCCTTACAAAGGATTTTTATAAACACATTCAGAGGAATGTTTGCACTTGTACAGCAATCAGTGTGTACACCAGTGGTGGGCTGTCAGGGCCAGGAAGGGCCAGGGCCTGCACTGCTTCCAGTACGTGTATGTGGAGGTTATGTGTATGTGAAGGTTAGATCATATCATAGGTGGAGATCATATTTTAGCCTATATGTGCTGCTATGTCAATCTAATCTGCCCAGGGCCTTCACATTTAGTAGTGCTGGCTGATGTGCCTTAAACTATATTAGCAACGGGTATGTTTCTTTAACCAATCAGATTTCAATTTCGCCTCACTGGGCCAGCTAGACTTGTTTATGCCTACAATGGCTGACAGAGGAAGAGAATTGATTTGTTTTAGACCTTTTTAAAAAATCAATTTCAAGAAAAGATAGACATCGTGAGGAGAGGTCGGCCAACCCCGACACTAGCTAGCTTGTCTCAGCCCGGGAAAGGGTTTGTTTACCACTTCCAGACCAGTGAATACGAGCAGTACCACTGGCTTACAGCCTCTGAGGAGCGCTGCAAATTATGACTATACATCTTTGGTGAGTAGGTTGTATTTTTTATATATTGAATGTTTTTGTCATGTTGTTATTAGACAAATATTGATTCTGAACTGCTCAGATGATGTAGTGGTGGTATTAAGAGGGGATTAAGTCGGGTAAGTCCCTACTGAAGACCCAGGTACCAAATGACGGCCCGCCACTGGTGTACACACATGATAAGCAAAATCCACGAATGAAGTCTGAGCAGAAACGCATTACTTTGTAATACAGTTTTAAATGTCATTCTGTTACAGCTACAGGACTAGATGGTGGATTGCATGTTGAAGAGCTGGGGTAAGGAACGTGTCTCCTGTTATACATTCTGTCATTCACTTTCCCTAAGGGCTAAAAAGCTCATTTAGAAAGATATTTTACAACATTTTCTGAATTTCTCCACAGATACTGTCCATTGCTCTTGCCTCCTCCTAAATCAAGGCGCAGAGATATGCGGACAAGGTATAATTTTGTTTTTTTCTTTACCACTGCTATATTTATGGTTTTGGCTCCCGTAATTATTTCTTACATTGTGGGCATGTTGTCAGCAGCACTCCTCAGCAGAGGCTTAATCTGCATTAAAAACATGGGCCAGAGTATGACATCTAGTATCTTCTCATCCGCCACCACTAAGACTGCTTCCAGGTAAGGTATCCCAGTCTTGTGATCCTCCCTGTGGATTCTGAATTAGTGTGTAGTTTTGCATGAATCATTTAATGCCATTTATTCAGCTTTGT
>JBCEWE010001361.1:0-20000 GCA_039877035.1 Silurus lanzhouensis
GTGAAAATGTACTGCCATCAGTCCAGGCTATTGTGCAATGTGTGGTCACAGTGAGTGTCTCTTTTCAAAATATGGCCAGATCCTGGAGACTCCCAATGCTATTTGACTGCTGTACTGTGTTTGTGGGCTTGTCTCTGAGTTGTGCAACTGACACCAATGTCAGTGATTTTTACACTTCATTAAAAAATGTATACTCCAGCTGACCCATCTATCTTTTTTAAACATAAAATATACTATAAAAAACATATTAATCCAAATAGAAGTATAGGTTTTACAGAGAACCATACAGCACAGTGTACATCATCAGTACTGATGCCTCTTCTATCATCTACAGTAGTACAGTAGCAAAAACAATGCCAGCAAACCATTTGTTTATTGAACCAATGTGTAACTGTTATAACTTTAACAACATTTAGCTTCTAGTTTAAAGCCTTATGATTTATGCTACTAAGGGAATTAAGATGTAAATGCCTTTTTGGGTGCAATATTCAGCCTACTGATTGTCAGAGCAGTGCAATTTGTACCTCACTGGAACAACATACTGCCACTTCCTGAATGAGTTGCTCTTGAATAATGTTGTTTTTGTTGGAGATGCATTTCAGACATCACTCTCATTTAACTACAATGAAATTGTTTTCTGTGTGCACATACCTCCAGTTGTTAGGCATGCACATTGTAGGGCTGGTGTGTATTTTATACATTAAAGCTCGTGTTTGTTGCACATTGTACATGGGTGGTGGTCATGGAAATGCCTTTACCTGGTGAAAAAAGGACAGCTTATTATGAAAAAAATAAGTTGGTGAAACAGGGTGTTGCAGCATCATGCTACAGTATGGTGCTCTAATAAAGATAGAGGGATTTATTGACATGTCCAAATACCAGTCTATCAAGGAAAATAACCCACAGTGGTTTTTTGTAGCTAAAGAAAAAGGTCTCTTTTCATCATGATAACTACAGTATTCTTAAAACATACACACTTAGGGATCCATAGATGTTTACTCTGAGTTTATAATGATTATACACCTTTTTGTTTGCATGCACCTTGCATGTTTCTGATTGGATGTACATAAGAGAATAAGTCTTGCTTGCGCGCACACACACACACACACACACACACACACACACACACACACACACACACACACACACACACACGTGCATATATATATATATATATATATATATATATATATATATATATAATAAGGACAATAAGGTTTCATTTAAGTACACTCATTTCTTGCTCTCTTTCTGTTCACACAAAACACATTTACCTCAATGGGTAGTATTTAATGTCTTTTTTTTTACCTTGTGAAAGTCTTTTGTGGCTTGAACAGAATTTTTCCTCCACACAGATATAAAGGCAGCTTCAGAAAATTAGACACTGTCAAAATGAAATATTTGACAGAATTCAGTGTGTTTTTATTGGCTTTTTTGGGCATTTGTGCAACATAATGTGCAGTTTTGGTTTAAAAATGTAACAGAGTAAAACAGTGTCATTATGGAAAACTGTAAATGCATTTGCATCTGTCATTACCTTTGGAGTGTTTTTGGGAGTACAGAGAGTACAAACAAAATACACCTTTTTTATGTTTGGTATCTACTTAGTATATACAATATTTTGAGTGGATTTTACCTGTGCAACACTGGTAGCTCTGACTGATATTCTGATTAGATAAAGTGGACATGGGCCAGTAATATTAATTCGCTTTCTGACCTCTAGCTGATCACAGACCATGAGGGCTTGAACAATGCCATGCTTTTTCTTTCACTCTAGTCAGTAGTTGGTGTGTAAATCTTATTTGTTGTGTCTTGTTGTGTCTTGAAAAAATTCGCAAGCCTAAAAATTGTAGCATTAATTAAACTGTGATGCTGATTGCAGGGATAAAAACCCTCACTATTTCTGTGGGTGTTAGTCAGATGACAGCTTTACCAAGCTGTTATCATTCTCACAGGATTGTATTGTGAACTACAATTAAGCCGAATAAAAATGGCTTAAAATCACAACTAACTAAACTGTTTAGGAATGATTTTTAGACAAAACCAACAAAATTACATTTATTTGACTGAATCAACAGTAATGAAAAAAATGCTCATATAAGAACCTCTTAAAAAGCTACAGTAGTGTGACCAGAAAATCTTATTCAACTTTGGAAATACAGGAAACCAGTCATTGAAAACATCATTGTCAGTAATATTGTCTGAAGGAAGGAAATTCCTAATGATTTATAACTAAAAAGCTACTTGAAATGGAAATAAACTCTAATTCCGTTGAATGAACTCAGTACTCATTCATGTCTAGAAAGTCTTACAAAAACTCAGTATGTGTTCAGCACTGATATTACTGTGTGCACTCCTCTGCATTATTATAATTTTTTTTCCTTGCCACTTTATCTAAACTAAATAAATGTGCAAGAAAATATACTGTATATAAAATCTAAAATACAAAATTACACAAATATAAAATTGCTCAACCAAATGAGTACATCTTTAAAATAGACCTTACTAGAACTAGCTGATGTTAATTGTCCCCTGAAAGTGGCACTTGATAGATTTATTAAGTTTTCAAGCCACGTTCACAAATAAAACTAATAACAATACACATGGTAAAAAACAAGCCCAATCACTTGAATGGAGGAGTTGTCCATGTGCACAGAAGCAGTTACTTTGCTTATCGTCTAAATTAAATTTGTGCATAGAACAAAGGCCAAGGGTTATTTCTTTTTAGAAAGCAGTATGTACACATGCACACCTTTTTCCAACTGGTTTTGGTGGTGGTAACAATCTATCCCAAGCCAACTGAATAAACCTGGAAAAGTCTTCCTCTTTGAGAAGCTGTGGATGGTTTAGCTGAATGCAATATGATTGCTGCACTCATTTATATAAGGCTGAATCACAGAACACAGTGAAGAAATATTAGGTTTTAATTATATATAAAATAAACACAAAGAAACACTTTTAGTTTAATAAGAAATATTTCTGAACAAATATATTTTAATTAATTTAAATGACATAATGTCAAACAACAGAGACTTAAACACAGGGGAAAAATTAAGTGGGCTTACACCTGGGGGTGTTGATTATGGACTACCTGACAGGCAGACCTGACAGGCAGACCCCTGCCAGATGCAAAAGTTTGCAGACGACACTGCTAAAGTGGGCTGTATCAGGAAGGGACACGAGGAGGAGTACAAAAAACAGATCCAGGACTTCGTTGCATGGTGTGACTTTAACTTACCTGCACCTCAACACCAACAAGACCAGGGAGATGGTTAGACTTCAGCAGGCCAGGCCTCAACCGTAACCTGTGACTATCAACAGTGACTGTGTGGAGTTTGTTAACACTATGCGGTGGTGTGCTGGGAGGCAGCATTAAGAAGAATGACGCCTCACGCCTGGACAAGCTGGTGTGGAAGGTGGGCTCGGTTGTGGGCTCCGAACTGGACAGCTGACATCAGTGGCAGAGAGACGGGTGCTGAACAGACTCATGTCAATCATGAACAGTCTAATGCATACACCGCATAGCATCATCTTCAGGCAGAGGAGCAGCTTCAGTGACAGGCTGTTTTCACTGCCCTGCTTCACGTACAGACTGAGGAGGTCGTTTCTCCCCCATGCCATGCAACTCTTTAATTCCACTCGGTGGGGAAAAAGTCAGTGCTAATATTTCTCACTGTCCTGAACTGTACTAGAAACTGTACACTATGCACCTTAACACTCTGGTTTGCTGAGCTGGTGTGAAGAGCATACAGTATTACTAATTTCTTGTTTATTATTGTATTTGATTTAAATACTTAAATCAAAGATAGTATAAATACTTCTTTGAAAATATAAAATATTTAAATCAGAAGATAAATAATAATACATATACAGATATGGATACACTTAAAGCAAATACATTTTTTGTTTTGTGTTGTTATACATATTCAAATAATGTACTTCATCAGAGCATGATGACCAAACTGGTTGAGCTGACTGGAATCTGTAGTAAAAAAAAAAAAAGGCAGATGTATTACAACAACAGGTGCCATTACTCAGCCAGAAATATGACATGGGCTACATTGGGCACAAATTCAAGAGGAAATGTGTCACTGTTCACCTGTCCAGATGCTCCAACAGAAACAGTCAGCCATCAACTGAGTCTCTGATGAATATAATTTAGTTATATTTGGCTGTATATTTAATTATTTTTCACATACCATTTAAAAGCCACGATGTCTCAGCCTGAGACCTCACAGAACCTGAGGCTGCCCTAATCTTCATTATAGGCAGGTTTTTTCCATTTGACTGTATTTAACCACAATCTCATGTGTTTAACACCTTAACTGTCTTGTGCAATACATATAAGTGAAATCCAAGCTACCAGTATCACATTGTTTTCATGTTTACATAGAGAGTGTATTTCCCATAAGTTTTAATCACTTTGCAAACTTCATCTATTTGTAATACTTGTGCACTTCACAGAAACGTTTTGGAAACCCGCTCACAACCCAAGGTGCATTCAGCTTTTTTTGAATTTGGCTTTGGAGACATGTTTTACTTTGCTGTTTTGTTGTTGATATTGTTAAGTAAATGATATTATAGATGCCTCCTGGTGGTAAGCACATTACATTACATTATCCCACTCCTTACCCGTTGTTTTAAAATATGTAAAATACCCATGATCTTATTGACATATTCTATGACAATTGGTCCAAGTGTTATCATACACCTAGCATCAGCCATGAACCAGAATTCACAAGTAGGCACCATTTTATGATGTCATCATGTAGACTACAAAGTATTTAGTATTTTAACACTACAAAAATACACAAAGCTAAAGTATTTTGTATAAATTTGAAATTTGTATTTCATCAAGCCTATCAAATACAAATTACAAAATTTATTTTCAAAATACGTATTTGAAATACATATATCATAAATATGCCCTGATGAAATCTGTATAAAGTTATAGAGGCACAGAGGGAGAAAATTTGTTTATTGACATTTAATCCAGCACTACTCCATGCCTGAATAATTTAGCCATTTGATACACAATTATTTTGAGTAACATATTTCTTTTACATTCATTACTGTGGTGGAATGTTATTGGATACCTTATATGGGCCTCCAGTGCTTTTAAATGTGAGGGTAATTGTGCATATAAACCCCCGTCCCATTTAAAATGTCACTTTCTTTCAGACACACAGCAAAAGGCTGCTGCATTTATCTTTTGCTTTAGTGGATCTTGTTAATGTTCTATTACATTCATGGGTCTCAGATTGCACCAGGTTCCCAATTTCAAGTCAAGAGTCAAGAGGCTTTTATTGTCATTTTACTATACACAGTGGTACACAGTAAAAACGTTCCTCCAGAACCCTGGTGCTACACTAAACAACATAGAACTACAACACACAACATAAAGCTACATAAAGTGCATCGAGTGCAACCTGGTGCAAACAGTGCAGAGGAAAAACAGTACAATCAGACAGTACAGACAGACAGACAACACAAGACAGTGTGGGACAATACACATAACACAAGATAGCGCTGGCCAGTAAACCTACTGTATACTCTGAATATACAGTACTGTGCAAGAGACTATAAAGACTATAACCGAGAGTATATGTAAACGACACAATGCAGTGCAAAAACAGCAGTAGCAGCAGTCGAGAGGTGCAAAAACAGCATGTAAACGGTTTAATATGGTTAAGTATAAATATTAAATAAATGGTGGTGGAATGGATTGAGATAAGTAATGAATGTGTGTTTCAAATTAATTCATTTGTTCTAATTAGGGGAATGGGAATTACAAGTGCCACATTCCAGAACTAACTTATTTTTTCATGGTGTGATGGAGGTCAGACAATTATATTGTTCATTTGTTTTTTTTTAAAACCTAGCTTAAAAAAAAAAAAGCCTAATATCTAATATGACAATATAAATGTAAAAACACTATTAAAGCGTAAATAGCTTGGTTAATTTGCAGGTATAATTATAGAAACACACTGAGTGACCCTGCCTCACACCCAGAGAAGGCACTTTGTAGAATACAAGAGCACATAAATCATTTAATAAGCACAAGGTGCTCTGAACTTCAGCCACACAAACAATTATAATGTGGGACATTACAATGTCAAAAAAGCAGAATTCTTTTTAAATATAGAATAGTGTAGGAAAATACCTGACGGAAGGTAAATTTGAAGACAAATCTTTATATTCTGATAATATATAAATTAAATAAGGAACAAAACATAATGGGAGCACTGTTATAGGAAATCCATGCATACAAATCCATAGATTTCCTATAAGATAGATTTCCTATAACAGTGCTCCTGTTTTATTTAGCTTATGCTGCTGTAATTTGCCTACTACTACAATTTTAGAATTTTTAATAAATGATTCCTCATGGTTTTTATTTCATGTATATTCATATATTGAATGTTGTGGATTGTCTGTGTGCCTGGAATTCAGCCTACTAGCTATTCAGCAATAATGCTGTTGATTTGACCAGATGTATCGGTTAGAAAGGAGGTGGTAGCATATATCAGCATTCACAGGAGACAGAATGAAGTAAAGTAATTGCTTTACTGACATTAAAGAAAAACAATACACAAAAAATGGCTCAATGTTTCCTTTTTGTGTCTTCTGCATTATTCAAGTTTCAAATAGTCTGAAAAAAAGAAAAAAAGAAAGGTGCTTGGTATTGGTAGAGGCTTAGTCATAATGCATTGCAGAAGTCAATTAAAATTGGATTTCTAAGAATTCTCTCTTAAAATGCATTGCATTTCCTTTGGTTTAACATTTTCTTCCTATGTCAGAGATGATTCTGTAAATCTAATGAGCATCTGAAATTTTAACCAGTAGTGACCAATTGTATTGTCAAAACTAATTAGTGACAATTCAAGGCTTTTATCTTTATTAAATAAAATCTGATATAATAAAAGGGTAATTTATTTACCATTTCTGTTTTCTAATTTCTGACTGCAGTTTTGTAAGGTAAAAGGAAAAGGAAAGGCTGAAAACATTTGGCTGTACATTTTGCATTAGGACTGTTTGCAGCTAGAAATGCTGCAGTAAGTTCTATTAATACATTTATTTAAAAAATCTGTTTACTGATAAGAGATTTTGATTTCATGCTACTCAAATGAAATGTTACTTACATCTGTGAAAGGCCTATTGAATTTGTCAAGTCCAGAAACTTTTATTGTCATTTTAACCAAATACAGTATAGCTGTGCACACAATGCACACAGTGCACAGTGAAATAAAATAGTTTCTCCAGGACCCTGTTGCTACATAAACAACATAGTGCTACACCAAACACTTGTGTTTTCTCACCAAAGAAAAACATACAACATTGTTCAAATGTATACACATCACACCCAAGTTTGTATAGCTCTCAGTCCTAAATCAAATTGAGATGGATTGGAACGCGTTAGAATGGAGACTGAAGGAAAAACAGCCAACAAGTACTCAACACCTCTGGGAACTCCTTCAAGATTTCTTTGAGCAAATTGCTGTTATACATATATAAGCAAATAACATGGTCTCTTTAAAAATAAAAAATAAAAAATTTTCATAACCCCTGCATTTGTTTGGACAGAAGCCAAGACAAACCAAAGTCACACAGTTCAGCTTTGTTACTGTCCATTAAACTGAACCGATTATGACCTGGCATGCTGTGTGCATCAGCTCTGGTAATCAGAAAATTAGGACAGCCTTTTGGGGTTATGGTTGCAGGCTGAAGGAAGTGAAAATTCTTCCTACTGCTTCTCCTTATGCCTGTAGCTGCTGAGGCATGCCTGCTGAGGAGTCTAGGAGCTTCTGTCTGGCTTTTCACTCAGACAGAAAGACACATTGCCTGCAGTGCTGTTTCCCCTCTCCTAAATGTGCAAGGATATGTGGTCATTCTGGCTTGCCACTTAGTGCACTCAAATAAAACCAGAAAAATGTCACCCAGAACATCAGATGCCAGAAGCAATTACACTTAGTTTCATGCTGTATTAATTCTAGAAAAATGTAGTTCCTGATTAACGTTTGGGCCTCAGGCAATATATGGGTCTGTTTTAGCAAAGTCTTAAAGCTGTTTTACACTATTACAAGTCTTTATCATCTGTCCTGTATGGCCTTAAGTTCAGCAAAAAAATTGTGTGCAATTTTTTTTAAAACCTCACACTTATGTTCAAGCATGAGGGCGACCGAATTAAACAAAACGTTGATGAAGCCTGTATGAACATTTACATTTACATTTTCTTTTGCGGCATTTGGCAGACGTCCTTGTCCAGAGCGGCGTACAAAAGTGCTTTGAGTCTCTAGCAATGAATAAATCTACACTGGTACACATGTTCACAATTCAATTTATTGTATTATACATTTATTGTATAAAATCCGTGTTAAATATTGGGAACAAATCTTACATGCAGATAATCAGTGGTACTACTTCAGCGCTTTGAACCCAAAAATGAAATATCTGTATATCTAGTACATTGCAAGAAGATGGTCTAGTCTCCTTACAGCTGTGCATATAATAGCTT
The DNA here is from genome assembly GCA_039877035.1 of Silurus lanzhouensis. Classification (NCBI taxonomy): domain Eukaryota; kingdom Metazoa; phylum Chordata; class Actinopteri; order Siluriformes; family Siluridae; genus Silurus; species Silurus lanzhouensis. The sequence continues at coordinate 8,516 of JBCEWE010001361.1, forward strand.
TCTAAGCTGATCAGCTTTGATAGTCCATCACACACAGTGATGGTGATGGAAGCTGCAGCCACAGTTATTAGAGATCGGGGAAAAAGCCTTCTCTTTTTATTTTTCCTCAATCTGGTGACAGCATGTGTCTGAGTACGACAGGACGGAAACAAACTAGTACAGACGTCAAAGCTGCTTTTGCCCTGCTGTTTCAGGATCTTTGCATTGAGAGATAAACGATGACACATACCAAGCGGTAATGCATGGTAATCAATGTAATTACATAATGTAGAATGGAAGACGCTGCATTTAATTTTGTTGTCACTGTTTTTAAATATTCTTGATGTTGATAATTGAGTTTACATAATTTCATACGTACACTGCAGAAAGTGACAGAAAGGGGGTTATCTTGAAAATGCTCAAATTTATATTATACATCAAGCTTGAAATCATTTTTGTTTCATTGGCAAATCATTTCTTAGCTACTGTTCACAGAAAGATCAGAGGAGGAAAGTACATCGGAAGCTTAAATGAGTAAAAAGCTAAATAATTTAATAATAAATAATCATTTCTATCAGAATTTAGATTAGGAAATATTGTCAAGATATTTTAACATGAAAAGACCTGATTGTTGCAGTGTAGACATCACTAACTGTAGTAATTTTGTATTAACAGAAAACAGACAGGAAAAACCCCTGAGATCTTTGGATTTCCGTTTGCAGGTTTGCAGTTCTTTGCTATACAACACACTTTAAGGACATTAGGGCAAATGTGAAAAAAGTCTCAAGAGATAAACATAAAGAAATAAAGAAATCAATAAATCCTTGTTCTAATTTATAATTGATCACAAATTATACATTTGATTTGCAGGCTCATTTTCACAGTACTGGATTTAAGCAGATTTTCTTTCCACTCAACAGCGTGCTGCTTTTATATACATGCTGTTTCCAACCCGTAAAAGTCGAAGTGCAGCATTTTCCTGGTTAATGGGAGGGGTCGTTAAGGGGCAAATGATGAGCCACCCAACTTTTTCTCTATGATTTATGTACAAAGAGGAGAGGATACACAGATGGGGTGGCCTTCATCCCATCTGAGGCCTGGGAGGGTGAAAAAGGCAGATGGCTGGAGCAGGAAAAATACTTTTGTCTACCCATTTCCTCCTTCAACAGTGTGCTAACAGATTTGCACCTCTCACAGGGGAATTTCCTGAAAGTAAATAGAGCATTAACAGATTCATTTCAAGCCAAATTGTTCTGCATTTTATAGGGTGAAAGAACCCATAAAATATCTAATATATTAATCAGCTAGAGTTTTCCCCCTTTTTCAGCTTTTTCTTTTGTTTTCTTTATTAAGAACAGCACATAATGTTCTTCATGTCATTTATAGAAGCATACTCAGAGCAATTCCTAAGCTGACCCTTAGACTAGAAGCCACTTAAAGATATTATTAAATACTTTTAATGGAATGTGAATTAACACAGTCAACCTTACAGGATTCTGTACAGATAAATCTTCTGGTCTTGTTCTTACACTCTGCACGGTGTCTCAAATTACTGACATCATGTAGGCTTTTTACACTCTCATGTATGTGGAGAATCTAAGATCATCAGTAATGCAGCCCATCTGGCTAAGAGCCATTCTGGAGTTTCTCAGCTGAATGCAATTGGCACCATAATACTGCATATAGTCCTCACATTGTCAATGGACTGAGGGTAGGAGGTGTTCATCTGCAGAGCAGATAATTATGTCATGTCCTTATTTATATTTGAATCACATCCGATTTTATAACCCGTACAGGAAAATCTCAAATATTATGTGATGAAATGCTTCTATAACGTGAGTAATATGTGATTATTTGTGAAAAACATTTAAAAGTGCATTTTGTGGCTGCTGAGAGAGCTGGACCTATACATTCATCCTTAATTTTTTTCATAACCCCCTTTTAAAAATACAGCGCTGGATAAAGTACACAAAACATGTACTTCAGTAAAAGTAGAGATACAGTAGGTAAAATATGACTTCAGTAAACATAAAAGTGCTCCCTTTAAACTCTCACTTGAGTAAAAGTACAAAGTATTTGCTTTCAAATGTACTTAAGTATTAAAGTACTATGATGCATTATGGCTATAATGTTCCTATTATCAAATTGTCTATCAAAGACTTGCTTAATCAACTCAGTTTTGTGTGAAAAGATTCTAATGTTACTCTTAGCACACCAATCTATTAATAGAATGATATCAATGAGTAAAACACTGATTGATATCTAATAAATTATTATGAGCGCAGACCTGTTTCAATCGTGCAAATTAGGTCATGGGTGTTGTAGGCAAATTACAGTCAAGCGTTTCTTCCATCATTTATTCTTCTCAAAATGCTCTGCTTGATACTAAACTGTATGTTGACGCTAAGTAGATACCACCAACCGGCAATGGCGGTTCCAGCTGGAATGATGCCTGGGTGAACTACGCCATGACCCAACGTCTCCCTCACTTAGTTTTAGCTTTTTAAAAGCTTCTCTCTGCGTCAGCTTCTGTCACTGAATGAGTAAGACATATTTTCAGAGCAGACCATAAATTTGGACACATTTCTGAGATCTCTTCATGTAGAAATTTCACCCTAAATGCATTTATTGCACAATTAATTTCATGTCATTGTGCACAATTTTATCAAACTCTCAGAACCAAGAAAAATTATAAATACATGTGATAAATTATAATGTTATGCAGCTAAAAGAAATATTGTTGCTCTATGAGTAAAATTATAGCAGGCAACAGCATAACCTAAGTGATATACAGGTTTTAGCTTATTTCATTAAATGCATTTGCCTTTACTACCTTCTTATAACAAGGTGAGCTTTTGCATTTGCACTTGTTTCCCCTACTTTTTTCCTCTTTTTTTCTAAATTGGGCTACTGAGAGTTTAGACTTTTTTTGTCATCTATCATTTTAATTTGGGTTCAGCTCTCCTTACTGACGTGATGTCACCCAACCCTCACCTCTCCTTTCTAAGTATATAAGTGCTTGAACTTTTCCGGGCGTTAAATGCACACTCCGAGTCCCGACCAGGTTCATTGACCATTACATGATATAAGCGGTAATAAAATAAATAAATAAATAAATAAACCGATTGATTTTTTTTATTTCACGTGGACGTTTGAGTAAAAAGTAAGATATTCGACTTTAAAATGTAGTGAAGTTAAAGTAAAAGTTTTTCCAAATCTAAATAAAAAACTTCTTAATTAATGGATTTTAACGCAATCTAATCTGTTCAATTAAATTTCATTTGTATAGTGCTTTTAACAATTGTCATTGTCACAATGCAGCTTTAAAGAAATTTATAAATTAGGAATTTAAGTGTGAAATATATATAAATGTATCTATAATGAGGGTGACAAAAACAAAAACTATTAGAGAAGATAAAAGGAATAAACCTCAAAATGTAAGCTTTCCTCATGTGGGTGACACTGAATAGTGTGAATATAAATAAATAATTTCTGTTACTGTGTACTGTGTTTCCAAAAGTGTGTAACTGTGTCAAGGATCTATGATAGTTTCATAATGAAGTTTATTGTACATCACACAAGATTAAGACTATTACAGAAAACATTTATTACAATTAACAGTAGACAAACACAGATCACGTTGAGTCCCGTCATAAAAGACATAAAGCAAAGCTTATACATCCTTGAATTTAGAAAATATATAAAATGTGCAAAAAAACAACAACTTATAAATAATGAATTACAGTTAAGTCTGATACAGTACACTAACTGTTCATGCCAAATGCAGTCCTAAAGCTATCATAGCAAAACTGTTTATATATATTACAAGAGGACTGTAGAAAGCTGGCATTGGTGTGTACCTTAGCACTTACTTTATTAGCTTGCTTTGTTGACATGGGCTTCGGTGTACTAATAAATTGAAGTGAACATTATACCTTTAGAAATTGTTACCCCTGGATTAGCAGACTTGAAAACATCTCCATAGGACTTTTAGCTTGATTATATTCTCTTATTCATCAAGATTGACAACAAAGTTTGCACAGAGCAAAGCATAAATGACAGACTTACAGAAAAGATAAATAAAAGGCTTTAATAATTTAATAATATAATATTCAAAGTGTGCTAAATCTGATCTTGCTTGCATTTGAAATAAATTAAAGTAGGTATTATAGGGTCTTCATGTTCAGCAACACCTTGCTTTCCACAAATTAACCAATAGCAAGAAGAAGGAATTTCGAATTTCGAAACGAATAATAACAGTTTGATCTAATAGAAGGTATTGTGTATTTGTTCGTCTCTGCTTATTATAAATAATCTTAACAATGATAATTTATCAAATATGAAGCTTAGTTCAAGTAAATACAAGAAAGGTCTGTGTTAGTTAATGTTTATTCTCGATGGTAGTGACTCACCACATGGCTTTCAAAACAGAACATTTGAAATTGTCGCTGCGAGCTCTTCATTAGACTGAAATTAGAACAAATTAATTGAGCTACATTGGGATGGCCCCCACTTGTGCACACAACACCTGACAGTTATTTGACTTGACAGGCTAACAATCGATGCTGAATACTGAAATATTACACTGTAGCACACAGCCTGCATGATATGGTTCTTATTTACCAATTGGCATATATTTATAGTGTACTGGCACATGTAAGGAAAGGACATATTTTTATATCTTGGCAGGTCCATAGAATATTGGAAAATCTGACAGATCTGACCTTGGTTGAACATTTGGCTGGTCCCCACTATGAAGCTTAGATTATATTTACACTATTGATACGGTTCTCCTTTAACACCACTTCTATTTGACCTAATAGTCCATTCAGAACAAAAAAAAAAAAAAACGAATTATAAAACTTAACAGATGGTATATTTACTTATTTTGTGGTACTATGTGCTATAGGAATATGTTAACATTATAACATTGCAGGCAAATTTATATTTATAATTTATTTATAAAATCAATTTATATTTGGGCTGTGTGTGTTTATTTTTTTCTGAAATAACACACTCATAATCTCATGGATTTTCTATGTTGAAGGGTTTAAATAAAATGACCAGTTAATCGTTTATCCCATGATGATTTGACAGATTTCTCTATCCTGCACCTTTCTACAAATAACTTGTATGTCATGATCTTGCCAAAAAAGTGTGAACCATAATGAAACAGTATTTAATTTTATTTACGTTTATCGATTAGGCTATTTACTTTTTATGTGATTATCAGCTTAATTAGTACAGCATGATATTAAATTAACCAAAGATTGATAAAGGTTGATTAAAAACCTATTATCCAAAGTCTTATTTAGCAGCAAACAATAGTTAAAGCAGCAGTAAATGGACCTCTTAATATTTTCCTGTAAAAATGTACACCTGTTAATTGATTGTATTGATCGCTCCATGGATTTGTCTGATAATCTTGCAGGTGCAGAACATAGGCCAGCTATCAGCAAGTGGCATGAATCCCAGATGCTTTGCATATCGATTCTCAGCCAGTAAACACCAACTCACACTCTGGTACATATCATTCCCACCTCCTTCTGTTAGTCTTGTTTACAATTGTTGTTATAGTGTACTCTGGAGAGAAGTATTTTCCATCATTCCAAAGGTATGTAACAATTCTACATTAAAACAGACTTCAGTTTTACAAATACGCACTGCAAACTCACTGCAAAGTTTTAAAAGAGTTAAATATAAGGTGAAATGTTAAGATTATATGGGACCCAATACAATTATTCCCATTGAATTGAATGCTCCAGTAACACTCTTGGCACAAATGTATTAAAGCACCAGCCATATGTGGCTCTTCCAGAGGTGGCAAAAGTGCACACATCCTTCATTTAAGTAAAAGTACAGATACTCATGTATTAAAATACATTCAAAAAGTTGAAGTACTGACTGTAAGTACTGAAGTACTAAGTGTCATGCAGGTAACTGGACCTCACGTCAAATTAATATTGGGGGTGTCAATCGATTAAAATATTTAATCTTTTCAGATGTTAAAATTAAAATATTTTATCGATTTATCACACAATTGTCATGAGTTAACTTACAATTAATCGCAACTTAATCGCACATTTTCTAAATGTACCGAAAACGTTTTTTATACTCTAATCAACATGGGCATGGACAAATTTCAATGCTTTATGCAAATGTATGTTTATTATTAGTGAAACCAAACTCGACATGGAGCATGAAGACAAAATATTCTTGTAAATGTTTTAAAATAATGGTCATCAGGACACCACATAGAACTTTTGCTATGTTTCCACACGGAAGGTTAATGAGGTGATACTGGAGAAACTGTACCTCTTCTTACTTTCATAAGGATTACATAATCAGAGAATATTTGTTTTTAACATGAATTGGTTAATTTAAAAGTACATTTTGAGCTTTCTATTCCTATATTTATTATGTCTGTGGGGTAAGTATTCACTGAAATTCAGGGTGTTTTATTTATGTGTCTGTGAAGAGAGATCACAGAGATGGAAGAGAGTGCCCCAAGTCTATTTTCTTTATTTTTGTTGTCGACGTTTTATTGTTAATATTGGTTTATACAAATAAAACTAGGCCCTTTACAGATTTGTATGATGTAGTGTTTTTATCTGTACAATAAAGAAAGACAGAGTAATTTTAGTCCGGCATGTTTGTTGCATCATGGTGGATTTTGGTGGTGATTTAAGACTTGCCGCATCAGTAGAATAAACGCTTACTGACTCTTTTATATATTTATTTATATTTTCAATAAAAATGGTGAAACAGAAATGCATGCTGCTTTAATCACTTTATTAAAATTAGTGACGTTAAATTTAATTTGCGTTAACGTGTTATTATCGGCTTAATTTTGACAGCCCTAATTAATATATTAAAAGAGAACGAATTTCAAATGTTGTTACCTAATGTTGGTATCTGATAGGTAATCAGGTGATCAGGAATGTCTCTGTTTTCAGTCATGTTTACATCGCTGATTCCCTCTGTCTCATCCACATTAACCTCAGACTTCTTGTTGCCTTCTGCCTTACTCATTGTTAGCTTCATAAAGTAGTCTATGTCTTTGGTATGTGAGAGCCAGGAAAAACCAGTGGTAGCCATGCAATGACAATGAGAAAATGAGAAGAAAAAATATTAACATTTCACCGAATAGATTCAAACTAAAGTAACGAGCCTATTTTGAAAATGTACGAATTACAAAATTACAGATATTTGTGTTCAGATATAATGAGTAAAAGACAAAGTTAAATAGTGAGGAAAAAAGTTTTGTGAGAGCTAAATGAGTTCCTAAATAAAAGAGCATTCATGAGAAGTTCCAGTCTTGCTTTAGAGCAAATGACAGCAATGAAGCAGTATAAGTAAAAGTAGTAAATGAGTGATTGAACGCGGATGCAGGGAGTGTTTCGGAGTGTTCTTGATGTACTTTATATATATATTTATATATATATATATATATATATATATATATATATATATATATATATATATATATATATATATATATATATATCCACCTGGTATTTCTATGATCTTTTTTTCATGAATACAAATGCCATAAAGCATCCATATTTGTCTATAGCCATGTTGATTAGAGTAGTAAAATGTGCATTCAAGTTAAAAAAATTTTAGCTTCATGCTCTATGTTGAGTTTGGTTTCACTAACAATAATAAACATAAATTTGCATAAAGCATCTATATTTGTCCATGCCCATGTTAATTATAGTATTATAAACTTAAAAAGTATTAATTTAAGGGACATTTAGAACAAATAAAAAATGTGTGATTAAGGATTAAGTTATATTATATACAAAATGGTAATATATATTATCGATATATTATTTCTGTTTTTGACACATCAATCTCTGTTTATAAGACAAATACACAAAAAACTAAAGTAAATGTTTTTTCACTTTAGCTATTAAGTATTATTTGTCATTTGTCATTACTTTTATATTATTACTTTTGTTAAATTACTTAAATTTTTTAAATTAATATTTACATTTTATTATGATTATAAGTTTTGTTTCATTAGTAAGCATATGTAAAATCAATGAAAGGTGGTTTATAAATGAGTTTATTCTTCTTCTCCTTCTCCTTCTCCTTCTTCTTTTATCAGCAGCAGTAATAAGTACAACAATTACAAACTACTACTACTAGTAATAATAATAATAATAATAATAATAATAATAATAATAATAATAATAATAATAACAATAATGTGGTATATTTCTGTATATCATCACTACCATCTGGTTAACATGAACAAATGAGTTGAAAGAATCTGAAAAACATTACCTCATCACCAGACATGTGTCCTTGAATGTCATAAAAGCAAATTACCTGAGCCTGGTGTGTGGCATGCACAGAACACCTGATTAATAGACCTTTCAGTTGGTCATTTGTATCATTTAAATACAAATTACATTCACAACTGTCTGAACAACACAATTGGCTGATGCAAATCTTGTAACAGGTCATTTCTCTTTTTTTCCTAATTGCCTATTTTGTATATTCAGCCAAGTTCACCAAGGACCAGACAAAGTTTACATTTTAGAAAGGGAGCATTGCCTCAAGTTTGGAGAAGAATGAAGTAATGAAGCGGGTCAGTCTCAAGTTAAGCCTCATCACATACATGCTGACTAGCTAAAACATTAATGATACTGACAGTGTGACTTCTGACTTACACACAGTATTGAATTGAACGGATGAACAAATGATCCTTATCAAACAAATGTTTGGTTTTAAGTAACATATGCCAGACAGATTTATTTGTTTTACTGGTAACACTAGCAGGACCAATACAGTCACATTTACTTGTTTATGTATGTATACATTTTATTCCATTTCCTCTCATATTGGAGATTTGTCTTGCAGTTGCATTATTGTAATAACATATGTCTCTTTACAGGTATGCATTTCACATTTTGAGCTTCTGTTACAGGGACATGAAGTTATAGATGCCTGTAGGTGTGTGTATTCATCCATAGAAATAGCTCTTTTATTGCTAAGCCGATGTGAGATGGTTTATTCAAAGACTGTGATTTGATTTTTGATTGAAGTGGATACGAATTTTCCGATGCAATCTATTCCATCAGAAAGTTTGTCTGTTGTGTTACATTGTGCAAAACAGTTTTTTTGGGGTGGAAGCTGAACACTGTGCATAAAAACCATCTGGAAAAGAGCCCTAAAATTCCCTTTTTACCCTGCCACCCAGCTCACATCATATTTCAGCTTGATTCTTAGAAACAAAGCCATGCCTTTTGCAATTTATAATGCCATGTTTTTCTCTTACAAACTGTTAAATTAGCACTTTGTAATTACTGTTAAACATCATTTCTAATTCTAAATGCTCATACTTTAGCAATATTTCTTATCTACAGCATTTTCTGCACATTTTCTGCATACATGCGCATGTGAGCTTGTTGTCCTGTCCAGCACTATTTTTATTATACTGTACTGAACCACATTACAGCCAACACTGCTGTGTGTATCTTGAATCCTATATCCTCTCTACTCATGTATGTGTAATCAACATTTTTATCATCCAAACAGACCTAAATGCTTAAAAACATTGTTCTAAGCAATAGTTTTTAATTATGCAAAAGAAAGTTAGTTAGAACGTGTCAGAGTGTGATTTGATATAAAAAATAGAGCAAGAATAAAAAATGGATGGGTTTGAGTTTAGATGGTGCTGAGTTGTACGCTTCAAAGAGTTAGAGTGGATTGAATTGTATTTCTAATTTCATGCTTTTATAACTGCATATAACAATTCTTCCCTATATAAAAGAATTTTCAGGGATTCAAAATGTCAAGTGTTGGTGAAACCAGTCTTTGAAATAAGCTTCACAAATTAATGGAAGCATGACAAAATAATTATATTTAATAATGCTTAAATAATCCGTTTTATGTAGTAAAACGAGTTCACTGCTATAACACCACACTGCTTCTGTACTGCTATTTTCCTAGCATTAGGAAATAGATTTCTTCTAATTGCTCTCTGGAGTTGGTATATGAAAGTGCTAATGAAGCAGCAGGATGATTGTTACCACTTGCAGCGTACCTGTGATGTACACATATGCTACAGTAGCTTGGCATTTGGTTTATGTACTGTATTGTAAATAGCTGTATTTCTATACAAGTGGAAACTGTAACATATTTTCTCTAAACTCTTTTTTTTAAAACATTTGGCAGCTAGTGCCTTGTTAAAATATGCTAAATTCAGTTATGCAATTCCCCTAGATGTAAAAAAATATATATATAGTATTTTCTTTTGAAAAGTTTCATGTAAAATATTCACTTTCATCAGGACTTCAATGCATCATCCATTTCACATTATCTAAAAATTCCTAATAATTTTATTTTTTTCCGTGTCATTGATTATTTATTATAGTCAAATGAATTGATGTTTAATGAGTAAGAAGTTGCCTCATTGTAAAAACAAAACAAAAAAAACCAAATGCTTTTGAAACTTTGCTGGACAGTTTTTTTTAACGAAAAAGGGGTATAAATAGAAATTGTGCATAATCTACTAGCTAGGCTGGAATTCTCCAGAAAATGTAACTCTGAGAGCGTTTCAGAGTTATCTGAACGTCTTGCTTTATTGATTTATTATTAGGGACATGTAAAATTCAGAATGTAGTATTGGGCTTGCAACTTAATATGAAAAAACTTCTGAAAGTTTCTGAATTTTAGAATCAGTAATGTGCACCTTCATTGTTTTTATTGGTCACTCCTGGCAATGCCAAATGTTGGTTTCACTAGTGCCAGCAGTGTAATAATGTAATGCCATTCTCTAGGCCCACTACTTGTGCTAAGGAATACAAAACAACTCTGGAGGATCCAGTGGTTCAAACATTGTACACTGAAGGTGGTGCCATGTGTCAGGAGAATAATGCACCAATACACACAGCAAAATAGATGACTTTTTGGCATATTGGGGTGTTTTGAAAGCGTGAGTCAGGAAATGTTCTTCTCCACCAGCATCATGTTGTGACCTGGCCACTGTTTTGCATGAGGTATTGTTTAAAATCCCCCTGGCTCAAAATCTTCACTGTCCAGGACTTGTACCTGTTATTCCCAATACAAATTGATGCTGTATTGGCTGCAAAAGGTGGCCCTAAATCATTCGAATAAATGATTGTCGTCTAAAACCTGATGTGTCCTTCATTGTATAACCACTGTATGTTTTGGTTCATATCAGGCAGTTGTGTTTCAGTTCTGTCAGAACTACAAGAGACATGAAATTCTCATAGAAGAATTCCATGTTAAGCATCATGCAACGTTTCATTAACTTTTCAAGAAATTATGATCATTTTAAGAATAATTTTGGGTAAGCTTTATGAAAGAAAAATTATGAATTGCTGCATTTATTAGCTTCAATTTATTTAGGTCATTCAACTGAAATTAAACTTCAGAAAATCAATAATTTACCCAGCACACTGAATTTAATTTGGGGTTGACCTTTTCCAACATTCATTTATCATAAATGAACCCCCTTTTTAGACAGCTA
>JBCEWE010001361.1:25000-29472 GCA_039877035.1 Silurus lanzhouensis
TGTTCTGCAATCAGACATCAGATTTCTCTATTACTTTCCCTTTGATATTATTTTCCATGCATCCACAATGAAACTGGAAAATGACTGGAAAACGTTTGTTCTGGACTATTAGAATAAATTTTAAATAACTGTCCTTTTTCATTTTCAGATTCTTTCAGTGAAGGGACAAGAGTTGTTTAGGCTTCTACCATACATCAGCAACATTACGTGCACAGCCTCATGCTGCCCTGACATTCACCGATAAAATGAAGCTGTTTGGAGTGAGGGGCAGAAATTGCAAGCTTTGAGCTCAGACTGTGAATACAACTGGAATATAAGATGAAACTTTGTGTGAGTAAAGAACAAGGCCAGGGCATGTTGTGAGGCTGTGTCTATGTAGGTGTGTCTCCATTATTGTTGCTTGAGTTCTACTTGGTAATGATGCCTCACACTATCTGAGCTTAATCAGAGTATAGTATTTTTATACTTTGCTACTTTTTTTTTCTTTGCTGATTTTAAACTGATGGAATGAAAAACTCATCTTTTAACCTAAAAGCAAATAAACTAAAATTATAGAGGATCATTATCATAAAACTTTTTGGGATTTGGCAAAATTATCTTTATTTTAATGTTCTCCCCAAGGCCACATGTTTTCCACTTTAAAATGTGGCACAGAGGCATCTTGAGAGGTCTATTAAGATAATACCAGTGATCCCGACCACTTCTGCTATACACACCTCTAGTCTCAGTGGTTAAGGCGCTGGGTTACTGATCGGAAGGTCGGAGATGCAAACACTGGGATTGCCAAGCTGCCACTCTTGGGCCCTTGAGCAAGGCCCTTAACTCTCTATGCCCCAGGGGTACTGTATCATGGTTGACCCTGAGCTCTGACCCCAGCTTCTGAGCAAGCTGGGATTTGCAAAGAATGAATTTCTCTGTGCTGTAAAGTATGTGACAAAAAAAAGACTATTCTTTTCTATTCTATACCTGTCTGAGCTCTTCTGATATCCTACTTACCTGTTGGAAACCACTTGCTGCTGCTGAGAATGGCCTCACATAGACAAATAATGAGAATACTTTGGATGGTGCCATTTAGAAACTGTGAAGATTACTTTGTTCTGCAAAAAATATAACAGTTTTGAACTACAATTGCAACAACTCAAATCTCCAATCAAGTAAATGGTTGACAAACAACAAAAAAGAATTCATGGTCAAATAAATAAGGTAACACAATTGCATCTTTTGACCATATAGCACAGTTATAAAATATATTCATTGATAATTGCACTATCCAATGTCACTGGTCTGGTTCCGCTCAAGTCTGGTCTCCTCTCATTTATGTCATATTTATTTTGTCTCTCTCTTGCTTATTAAGGATAAACATACAGGGATAAATGAATGGTAAGGTATTTTTTCTTTTTTATATATAAAAATGTAATATCTATTGCTAAAAAGTTGCTTTGGGACAATTGCTAAAACTGTCATGCAAATAAAGTTGAAGGAAATTGTAAGTTCACAGTAAAACTCATCTGGGACTCAAAACCAAAAAATATGATGTCCCTGTGAATAACATCTATATATAGAATAATGTATAATATAGAGTATTATATATTTTAAGTGATCTGATTGTTGATACATACTTTAAAAGGTGATGATGAAGAAACCCAGCATATGTGATGCTAAAGAAATGCTCTTAGTGCAAAAATAGGCAAAAACAATGACGCATGATTATTATTATTATTTTTTTTGTAAACAGGCTTACAGTCCTCTTCACACACAGCCTTGAAAGGAACATAAATCTCCAAATATACCACATGAAAATCTAAAAATGAGGGCCTGGCTAAGATTAAGAATGCTTTCAGAGCCATGAAGTTCAAAGGAAAAAAGCAGACCAGATGTACTAAGCTGTTTGTGCATGTTTTTTGGATATAATTTGGGTTAAATTCTTCATGAAAAATCTTGCATAGAAGTCTCTTTTACACATTTTTATGACACAGCTTTAGACAAATTTGAGAAAGCATCTTACAAAAATTGTTAGACACAAAAAAGGTTGGAAATTGGAGTGTGTCTATTTCCAAATTTTATTTTATATAGAAAATTTGGCCTGTTGTCAGTGACCAGTTTTTACTCCCAAAACTCAATTTTACCACAGCTTTTTAGCAACTCATCTTATAGTACAAAGAACAACAGTTTCACATGTACATATCCACAAGTCAAATGTAACAAGATTTCTTAAAAACAATGTACAAAACAATAAACTTTAAAACCTTAAAGCTGCAATTGGAATACAGTAAATCATCCTATATTTGAATTTAAACTAATTAATAATCAAATCTGTAGCCCTGTTTATGCTCTCTAAAATTATTATCTTCATTACTGAACATGCATTCCTTTAGTCCTGAGCTTTTAAACTCTTTTGTGTTTTTTGGTTTCATTATTTCATTATTTTTACTATTTAGACTCTATGGCAACCTTATTTACAATGATTAAACAGTTTATTAAATGAAATGAAAGGCAATGATGAAGAAATCCAACCATTGCGATGCCAAAGCGACATCATCAGCTTTTGTGGTGTTTCACAAAAAGCACATTGGCAGGCACATCGAAAGTCACGTCATAAGCAACAGCATTCGTAAACTAAACGTTAATTTCTGACTCACTGCCACTATATTTTGTGGTTGTATGAAGTTACATTTTGTGATGTGCCTCCAGCAAAATCTGGCAATGAAACTTAAAAAATAAATTAATTGCAAGTCTGTAATGTGTTCTGACTCCAAAAATGGCAAAATTAAAAATACCCAAATTAAATACAATGTAATATAATATAAGAAAATAAATGAATAAGGAGCTATGAAAATGGTATGTTTCTATCGTATAATAACACTAGTTCCCAGCTAAGACACTTGTTAAGATGAAGTTATAGGAACAATCACAATATTACAAAACACATAAGTGATAAACTAAAGGACAGTGAATACATTGAGACAAACATACAACTGATTCTAAACAGTTTAATTTTATCTGCTGTATTACAGTGACACAGCAACCACCCTGGATTTGCAGTTAGATATATACAGTGATTATAGTGAGTATAATTTGTACAGACCCCTTAAAATTTCCCCCTTTAAAAATAAAAATATGAATCTAATTTATTTCGTATCCATTTGCAAAAAATACTTTATAATGAAAAAACAGAAGCAGAGTTTCCCACACATTTTACACAGATGTTTACATGTTAGAGATTATTTGGTGATGACAGTCGGAAGTTTATTGGGATTAATGCTACAGTCTTGGCACACATGAATTTGTTGGTCTTCTGTGCGTTGCTTTAGCTGTATTTTTTTGTTCAGTGACATGTTTTAGGATGAAGTTTTACCCCATCTAAATTTCAGCGCATGTCTGGACAGGTTTTTTCTTCAGGATGTCACTGTATTTGATCTGTCGAGCCTGACAAGCTTTCCCATCACTGCAGCTGGGAAAATATCTCCACAGCACGGTGCTACTGCCTTCCCTGCTGAAAAAAAAAAATCAAGTTTAAATTACGGCTATAAAATAGCAAAATGAGGGGAAAATTCATGGTGTCAGAATACTTCCTATTAAGCTGCATGTCACTTTCTCCTATTATTTATAAAAAAAACCCAAGAAGAGTACAATAATTAGAGCTTAAATAGTTTATAGTTAAATAATTTTGTGATTCGGAAAATCCAGCTTGGTTTGATCAGCTGACCATCATAACCAGCTGCTAATTTCCAGCTTTCATATCAATTGCCTAAATTGATAATGTTAGAGATTCTCTAAAATTGTGTTTTTGTCCTTAAAAAACAAATTGTGTCCAGAGTAGAATTAGTACCAGATTTGAGCAGTTTTGTGGTAGCTGGTAAATGAACAGGGAAAGCTGTATATTGGTGATTATTTACAGTATTCAAAAGGTACACAGCTGTGCCACACAAGATTTCACAAGTCTCTCTCAGCCTGATAATAAGGAAGGTAAGCCAGCAGTCGTTTGAAAAGAGTTTCAGCATGACTTGAAAGCAGCAGAATTGTTGCACGAAAATAAGAAGCAATAACCTGCACCTCTATTACCTCTGTTCCTACACTCCATACAGAACCCCTCTATTAAAACTAAAGCAAGAGATGTACATCAGAAACAATTAAACTCCTCATCTTATGAATATCACAAGAGCAACAAACAGACACAGAGAAGTATGAAGATGGGGCATCATAATATTGTTCAAATCTTCAGCTGATCCCTTGTAAGCTTGGGAACAGAGGTGTTTTGAAACATGTAATGTATCAATTTAACCGCAATGCTGCAAGAAAAGCAAAGTATCTTGTGGTGTCTGACAAATACTGTCTGAATAAATATTTTATCTACCACATTTATTATTTCTTTTAGATATTTTTCTATTATAATAGTTTTACTAACTCATAAATAATCAGATTCACTTCTCTCTCTCTCTCTCTCTCTCTCTCTCTCTCTCTCTCTCTATATA
>JBCEWE010001358.1:0-29439 GCA_039877035.1 Silurus lanzhouensis
TTATGTGAGTTTGTTTCAGAAAGCAGTTGAGTAAAAAGTAAAGACCCGTTCGGTGAGATGTGACTGCAGTAAAAGTGTCACTTTAAACTTTAGTCCAAAGTTTTTGCCCTTAAATGGATTTAAGTATCCAAAGTACTGATTTATTATAACTATAATGTTCCTGTTATCATTTTTATCACAAGACTCTTACTTCATCACCTCAGTTTCTGTGAAAGACTCGAATGTGACTCTTCAGCACACTGATCTATTAATAGAATGATATTAATGACTCAAACACTGATGATTTCTATTACAATCATCATGAACCCAAAACCTTTTTTAAAAAAAAAAGTGTAAATGAGGTCACGTGTGTTGTGGTGAGTTTGAGTCTGGAGTTTCTTCATCATTTTATTCCTCTCTAAATGTTCTGCTTGAGTTGAACTGATGCTGAACTGTATGTTGTGTATCAGTATATACACCGAGTGCCGAACAGACACGTGTAAAACAGAGCGTCGCTCGATCCTGATTGGTGACTCGCTGCGTGTTCACCAGTTACGTTTTTTATTCTCGTAAATAAAAAGAACGACGATTTCAATACAGTAAAAGTCTCTACAAAAGAAGACACTTCAGTAAATTACAGATACACAAAACGCTACTTCATTACAGTAACGAATTACATTTACTTCCTTTCCTTGGTTTTACGAAACACAACGCTGCAACGTGATTGGCTGATTTGGAGAACCGCATGAATGAGCAGGTGTTCCTAATAAATGGACCCTGATAAACTGTGACAATATGTGATGTGTTCAGGAAAATAAACCAAAGCTGATTCTTTTCCTGCATTAACACATCCATAAAAGTGTTTTATTTACTGCATAACATAGCAAACTGCAAGCTTGCATTTTTTTATGTACAGTGGAACCTCGGGTTACGAACGCCCCGCATACGTATAATTCAGGTTACGAATCGCAGTTCATCAAAATGTTTGCCCCTGGTTACGAACAATATATCGGGATACGAACGTCGCTCACCAAAAAATCGCAGGCAAGTTGGTTTTTGCTCTATCCATGCAGCTCGTCACATCAGTTAGCGTCCTGTGTCCTAGCGAGAGCATCGTGTTACTTATCCGCTTGAACTTTTCCCGCGGCAGCGTAACAACTCGTTAGTTGATGCTCGTGGAATGATGAGATGGACAACATTAGCCGATGCATAACCACTGACTTGTTTTATGAAGATAGATGAGCAGGTTACAGTCTTTTCCCAAGTACAATACCATAATGAATTTCACTCTGACTTCAATACCAACTGATAGTAGCCTTAAAGAAACAGCTCTCATTTTCCCTCTAATGCAACAATTGTCTCAGCGTTCGTGTTAATAACACTGTCTTTAATATTCTATAATATAATATATAATAATATATAATATAATATAATAAGATTCTCCTTCCAAACAATAACTCTCCCTCCTCCCCCTTCTACGAACGTCGTCTCCTGCAGCGAGTCTTCTCAAAGGGAAAGTACCCGCTAAAGATCTTTTCCTCTTTGTATGTTTTTATGTGGTATGATTTTAATATAACATGTTAAAAGTAAATAATATTAGTAAATATTGCTTTATTTTTATTTAAGTAATATTTTGGTTGTCCAGAACGAATTACCGAAGTTTCTGTTCATTATTATGGGGAATTTGTATCGGGATACGAACTTTTCAGGTTACGAATAAAGTACCGGAACGAATTAAATTCGTAACCCGAGGTTCCACTGTATAAAAAAATAAATAAATTGTAGCCATGTATTGTTACACTTCATTAATCCTTGTTCTAGTTGTACATTATAGCAGATATAAACGCTTCTTCTCCAACCATCTCCTTTTTCTCTTTCTCTCATAACTCAGCTATTGAAACACAATTTATCTGCAAAAGTATTGGGACACCTGACTTTTCCACACAGCTGTGATTCTTCAGCACGTCTTTGTATAATGTAGCATGAAATTTCTCCTTCCTTTGAACTAGGAGACCCAAACCTGGTCCAACATGATAATGGTGCACAAAGTCAGCTCCATGAAGATTCATGGGTCGGTGTGAACGATCTCCTGCTATAGAGCCCCAACCCTATTTAACATGGATGTGAACGCTGAATGCACACCAGACCCACCTTACCTTCTCACTTGAATGAATAATCCAATAAACCACAAAATCTAGTGAACATCTTCCCAGAAGAGTGGAGATCATTATAAGAGCAAATGAAGACTAATTGTGGAATGGGATGTGCAAGAAGAAGAATAGAGCAATCTTTTGGTCAGGTGTCCACAAATGTGGTCATATAATGTAGAACACACCAGGCTGTGCTTGGATTCTGCAGTGTGTTTCTGAAGAACAGACCCAGTGCTTCCACAGAGCATCTAGTTTCCCTGGCTGAAGGAACTTGTTTATTTGTGTGAATGCAGATGTTGAGCAGCTTTTAGGAGGCGTTACTGTTTAGGCTGAAGTTAAATGCGTGCGGTGTGTCTTTAGAGCATTCTCTCACACAGGACGGAAAAGTCGTACCAGGCTAACAGCAGAGGCTCGTCTCTCTCTCACACACACACACACACACACACACACACACACACACACTTATCATCGACTCCTAACAGGAAGACCAACACCATCCTGGATTCCTGCCAGCATGGTAGGGTTCCTGAACTTGGTTTATAGAGCTGTTTGATACCAGAGGGACTCGATGTGAAATGGGGACCAAACTTATGGGCAGGTGCCCTCAAACTCTTGTGTTTCAGCTTTAGAAGGTTTCCTGCTGTGTGTTTCTGAGCTCAGGAGGACAGACCCAAACCTTCTACTGAGTGTCTCCTTTCCTTGGCTGGAGAAATGCCTAATAATATATGCCCTCTAATGGTAACTACATACACCACAGAGTAAACTGAACAGGAACAACTAAAGGAACCCAAATGTTCACCAAGAATTAATAAAATCCAGAATTTGATGAGGCTTTATCTCCCAAACCACTCCACTACTTCTTCTACCACTGCTCTACTCATCCCTCCAGCATCCACCACTGTTCCACTGATCCCATCAGTTTCTTTCACCACTGCTCTACTCATCCCTCTTCATCCACCACTGTTCCACTGATCCCATCACCAGTTTCTTTCACCACTGCTCTACTCATCCCTCCATCATCCACCACTGTTCCACTGATCCCATCACCAGTTTCTTTCACCACTGCTCTACTCATCCCTCATCCACCACTGTTCCACTGATCCCATCACCAGTTTCTTTCACCACTGCTCTACTCATCCCTCTATCATCCACCACTGTTCCACTGATCCCATCACCAGTTTCTTTCACCACTGCTCTACTCATCCCTCCATCATCCACCACTGTTCCACTGATCCCATCACCAATTTCTTTTACCCCTGCTCTACTCATCCCTCCATCATCCACCACTGTTCCACTGATCCCATCACCAGTTTCTTTTACCACTGCTCTACTCATCCCTCTATCATCCACCACTGTTCCACTGATCCCATCACCAGTTTCTTTCACCACTGCTCTACTCATCCCTCCATCATCCACCACTGTTCCACTGATCCATCACCAGTTTCTTTCACACTGCTCTACTCATCCCTCCATCATCCACCACTGTTCCACTGATCCCATCACCAGTTCTTTCACCACTGCTCTACTCATCCCTCTATCATCCACCACTGTTCCACTGATCCCATCACCAGTTTCTTTCACCACTGCTCTACTCATCCCTCTATCATCCACCACTGTTCCACTGATCCATCACCAGTTTCTTTCACCACTGCTCTACTCATCCCTCTATCATCCACCACTGTTCCACTGATCCATCACCAGTTTCTTTCACCACTGCTCTACTCATCCCTCATCATCCACCACTGTTCCACTGATCCCATCACCAGTTTCTTTTACCCCTGCTCTACTCATCCCTCCATCATCCACCACTGTTCCACTGATCCCATCACCAGTTTCTTTCACCACTGCTCTACTCATCCCTCCATCATCCACCACTGTTCCACTGATCCCATCACCAGTTTCTTTTACCCCTGCTCTACTCATCCCTCCATCATCCACCACTCTTTCACTGATTCTTTTTTTTTACAGTAAAATCCTTCAAATAGGAAAGTCGAGAAGAGTCAAGCGCAAACATGATCCATGTGAGATGGGGTGAAATGTGGGTGGGGCTTCCACAAGGTCTATCAATATAAAAAAAACATTTGTTTTTCTCTCAAATTTTTCTCTTTTTTTTTCTTTTTTATTCCACTAGTAGAGATGGCTTGGACCATCTAACAAACGTGCCATACGAGTTTAATAGAGGAGCACAGAAAAACAGGACAAAGGACTTACGACTTACGAGCATCAGAGACAAATGCTGCCTTCGAGTCTCGTCTGGAACATCGCAATTAGGAGGTGAACAAACTGATATTTTCCAATTCAGGAGCGTCGATGTGGATTTGATGCGTCCGACAGCCCATAATATTAGAGTTGAGTTTCATGTTTTCATTCTGTATAAAGAAATAAAATTCTGGCTGTGAAGAAAAAAACAAACACTGAAGATGTTTTCTTGTTTTTGTGTCCTAAAGCACTTAAACACACACACACACACACACACACACACACACAAAGCACACACTGCGTCTGCATGGTAATCACCACCTCCAGACTCGTACACATGAACTTCCGAAAAGGACTTGAAGGCGGCGTTATGGTTTGGTAAAAAGAGAAGCTGAATTACACACAGCTGAGAGAAAAAGCCATCAAGTGGCTTCAAGAAGAAAGTGTAGGAACAGCAGGAGCACATCTGCACTCAAACAATCAAAGATAAAGTCAGTAAACAGCAAACGAATGACTGAAGAACCCAAATGTTACCAATAAACAAGGCTTCCACACCATTCTACTGATATTCCCCCTCCATCAGCTCTGCTCCACTCATCCCTCCATCATCTACCGCTGCTCCGCTCATCCCTCCATCATCTACCGCTGCTCCGCTCATCCCTCATCATCTACCGTTGCTCCGCTCATCCTTCCATCATCTATCGCTGCTCCGCACATCCATCCATCCTCTACCGCTGCTCCACTCATCCCTCCATCATCTACCGCTGCTTCGCTCATCCCTTCATCATCTACCACTGCTCCGCTCATCCCTCCATCATCTACCACTGCTCCGCTCATCCCTCCATCATCTACCGCTGCTCCACTCATCCCTCCATCCTCTACCGCTGCTCCTCTCATCCCTCCATCCTCGACCTCTGCTCCGCTCATCCCTCCATCCTCTACCTCTGCTCCGCTCATCCCTTCATCATCTACCGCTGCTCCTTTCATCCACTCCATGTAATTTAGGATGCATTTTTGTTCTTTACAGACTAAATCTGATATTTCAGATAATTTTGTTCTCCTAAACTGTTAAATAAACATAACTTATGTTCAGCAACTTCCACCAAAGTTCTTGCAGTTTGATTCGTTCATCACGGTCTATTTTAGAAAGAATTCTTTCTTCATTTCTCATGTAAGCAAGCTGTGGGCGGAGCCTGTGACCAGGCCGATTCCCTGCGGAGTCTACTTGATAAATGTTCCTTGTTTAGCTGCTCTTCACACTACGACGCTTCAGCAGCAATGCTCAGGGTGTAGACTGCAGTCAGGAGACTTTTCCAGCAGGCGCTAAATATAGAGCTGTCTGCTAGCCGTGTTAGCACTCACTAGCCGAGTCTCTGAACACTAGCGGCTCTGTGTCAGCGCGCCGCAGGAATTTCTGAAGGTGTAATCTGAAAACCAGGGGCCTCCTGTGGATCAACATTATCTCTCTATCTCCACACACACACACACACACACACACACACACACACACTGAGAGAAAGCAAGAAGGAAAGGGTGGAAATGCAAACATCTCACTTTCCCAGTGGATGCGTACAGTGAATGATGGAAGCTGTAAGAGGCTGTAGGTTGTGGGCGAGGAGAACTCAAAGCCATGGGTGGCTGTCTGGCCTAAAAAGAAAAGAATCCATTACACATCCTGAGAGAGCAATGAAATTGAGATAAATGATCTGCTGGAGCAGGAACGCTGGGGCTTTGTTTAAAATAGCGCTGCAGTAAGGAGCTGAAATAATGAAACTGCGAGTGCTTTAAAAGCAAAAACGTAACTGTAATAATGTTCTAATAATCTACAGAAGCATTTCAGACGTTTCCTCTTTATGAGAGAAAGAAAGGAAATAATTATCTCTGATTAACAAACAGAGTGAAAAAGCATGAAACAAAAGAATCTATTTTTGTAGATGGTTAGTGTTTGATGGTGTTTATTGGTAAGGGTTAGTGTTTGATGGTATTTGATCGTGAGGGTTAGTGTTTGATGGTGTTTGATGGTGATAGTTAGTGTTCGACGGTGTTTGATGGTGAGGGTTAGTCTTTCATAGTGTTTTATGGTGAGGGTTAGTGATTAATTGTGTTTGATGGTGAGGGTTAGTCTTTCATAGTGTTTTATGGTGAGGGTTAGTGGTTGATGGTGTTTTATGGTGAGGGTTAGTCTTTCATAGTGTTTTATGGTGAGGGTTAGTCTTTCATTGTGTTTGATGGTGAGGGTTAGTGGTTGATAGTGAGGGTTAATGTTTGATGATGTTTGATCATAATGGATTAGTGTTTGATGGTGTTTGATGGTAAGGATTAGTGTTTGATGGTGTTTGATGGTGAGGGTTAGTGTTTGATGGTGTTTGGTGGTGAGGATTAGTGTTTGATGGTGTTTGATGGTAAGGATTAGTGTTTGATGGTGTTTGATGGTGAGGGTTAGTGTTTGATGGTGTTTGGTGGTGAGGATTAGTGTTTGATGGTGAGGGTTAGTGTTTGATGGTGTTTGATGGTGAAGGCTAGTATCTGATGGTGTTTGATGGTGAGGGTTAGTGTTTGATGGTGTTTGATGGTGAGGGTTAGTGTTTGATGGTGTTTGATGGTGAGGGTTAGTGTTTGATGGTGAGGGTTTGTGTTTGATGGTGAGGGTTAGTGTTTGATGATGTTTAATGGTGAAGGCTGGTATCTAATAGTGTTTGATGGTGAGGGTTTGTGTTTGATGGTGTTTGATGGTCAAGTCAAGTCAAGTTTATTTGTATAGCGCTTTTCACAACAGACATTGTCTCAAAGCAGCTTTACACAAATCAACAGTGATGGTGAATGGTGTGAATTTGTCCCTGATGAGCAAGCCGTGGCGACTGTGGCAAGGAAAAAACTCCCTTAGATGTGAGGGTTAGTGTTTGATGATGTTTGATGGTGAAGGCTAGTATCTGATAGTGTTTGATGGTGAGGGTTTGTGTTTGATGGTGTTTGATGGTGAGGGTTAGTGTTTGATGATGTTTGATGGTGAAGGCTAGTATCTAATAGTGTTTGATGGTAAGGGTTTGTGTTTGATGGTGTTTGATGGTGAGGGTTAGTGTTTGATGATGTTTGATGGTGAAGGCTAGTATCTGATAGTGTTTGATGGTGAGGGTTTTTTGTTTGATGGTGTTTGATGGTATTTGATAGTGGTTGTTGAATCCGATGGTTTTGAAGAGAAGATGAAGAGAACTGAGAAACTCTCATGTGGAAGATCTAACGTCTTGCAGGAGTGATCCCAGCATGCTACATCCTATTTGAAGATGAGCCGTGATCATGCTGTTGCTCGGCAGGCGACGGAATGCAGCTGGAGTGTAATAAATATGCATGATGCCTCGCGGCTGTCTTTTTGCTTTGGCTTGGACCAACACAAACTCCCTGATTGCTGTGATTAACATAAACTTACAGCCACGCACCTGTTCATCTGTGCGCTAGAATCATTAGCATGCCTCAGCGTATCTGATTTCATCTCCAATCTCTGCACTCCCTGCCTGTGCTTCCTACTCTCCTTGTGCTTATTTATTTATGAATGAGTATTTTGTTGTTGTTGTTGTTGTTTATGTGTCTGCTTAATCCACTGTAAATGCAGAATGCCTGAGGTACCTGGGACTTCCAGAATACAAACAAGCTCTGAGAAGCGATTGTAAGCATCTGTTACTGTCTATCATTCTTTCAGAGTCTCTCTTTCTCTCTCTCTCACACATACACACACACACACACACACACACACACACACTGATCTTACAAGAATATTCAAAACTGCAACTTCTGCATAGCAGAAGACGAAAAATGTTTCTTTAAAGTTTAACATCTGCCTGTTACAACATGCTGACACTGAAGACTCCTTCCATTAAATGAATTATCACCCCAGAGGTGTTCAATAGGGTTAAAGCTCCATAGCAAGAGATCTTCTGCTCCAACCCATGTGAAGCAGATCTTCATGGAGCTGGCTTCTGTGCACAGGCATCTTTGTCATGCTACAGGGGAAAATGACATGCTACAGACATCCTATACAACTTTGTGGTAACAGTTTGTACAAAGCTTAATGTTTGTGTGTGATGGAGAACATCACGTTGTTGGAATGACGTCTGGTGGCAAATAGAAATTCCTGGAGTATTATGGTACGTAATATAGAACAGACAGTAAATTATCCTTGAGTGACACTCTCCTGTGAAATCTCACTGAGCTTGTGATGAACTCCGCTATTTATTTACAGCAACAAAACGTGTAAATGTGTGGCTGAGTGTGAATACACACACTCGGTTTACTCCTGTAGACATCTGAATGGACCTGCTGGAGCTTATGAGAAAACTAAGCACCACTTGAATATGTATTATGGCACTATTACAATATACAAACACCAGACACAAACAGCTGCGATGGCAGAGAGAAGATATTAATAATGTGTGTAGATGAGACTAATCATAAAAAAGATGCTCATTAATAAACTGGACACTGAATTTTGGTGGTAACGATTTTTCATGACTGATCATATTATTATTATTATTAATATTATTATTATTATTAATATTATTATTATTATTATTATTATTATTATTATTATTATTATTATACAAAACCACACTAAACATTCATTGATTTTTTTTCCACACAAGTTTTATATGATTTTGCAGTGTTACAGTCTTGTACTGAAGTAAATTTTATTTGGATTTTATGTCACGAATCCACACAAATTAGCCCAAAGAAACCCAAAGAAGTAAAGTGAGGAGAGAAAAACACCAGAATACATTGTGACTGCATCAGTATTCCCTCCTACTGCTGCTCTCAGAAAGTCAGAATAAAAGTGTGCGATTATAGTAAGCCCAGAACTCATTAAAGGATGTAGCAGAACAAACATCATTATGAAGACCACAATGAGCTGTGAGAAACGATCAGAAAACTCCCCCACATAGAGATATTCAGTATGTCTACACATATTCCCAGACATGGGTGTCTACCAAACACCAGAGACTGGGTAAAGAGAAAATTAGACAGTGAGGCAAAACATTTCACATGAAGATACCACCACCATGCTTCATAGTGTGATGAGGTTCTCAATGTGATCAACAGTCTTAGGTTTCTTCCAAAATCTAATGCTATTTTGATCACAATAGACAGGAGGACCTTTTTTCACATGTTTGGAGACATTGGAGAATCTGGAAAGGGGTAGCTCAGTGGTTAAGATGTTGGATTTCTGATCAGAAGGTCATGGGTTCAAATCACACCACCACTAAACTGGGCCCTTGAGCGATCAGCTATTAACAGTTATAATGTGATAATAGGAAGGAGGTGGTAGCTCAGTGGTTAAGGCATTGGCCTATCAATCCATGGATTCAAATCCCAGCTACACCAAGCTGCCACTTTAGGGCTCCTGAACAAGGTTCCTAACCCCATAGCTGCACAGTTGTATGAATGAGATAAATGTAGATCTGTATAAGGGAATCTGCCAAATGCCATAAATGTTAATAATACTAACAGTTCACCAGTTCAATCCTCTACTCAGGTTACTTGTTTCCCTTCCACTATCCAAAAATATGCCCATGGCTGGATCGGTGTCTCTGTATAGCTGACAGATTTACAACCCTCATTTTTATGCACAAGAGCTTGTAGACCTCAGGAGTATGATCTCAATGGGACCTGTTGATTGGATAGCTCAGGGCTAGATTGGAGCAGATGAAGTATGTAGGCAGTTAAAAAAGATTTGAGCATATGCAGGATATATTCCTTAACTTAGAAGAAGTAGAATCTGCGTGGATATGTGAAATTAAGCCTTGTGATGGGTTGGAACCCTGGGATAGATGCCTGGCTCTTCTGTAAGCCTCTTTGAGAATGTGTAAGACTAGTTTAAAGGATGGCTTATACAATTTAAAAAGTGATCTGGATGGGAGCATCAGATTCTAGACTTCAGGAGAAGGATCTGGATGGAGCAGAAGCTTGTGGACCTTTTGTGGAAGTCTTTGGGTGGGCCTGTAAGGATGTGTATGAAATGGGTCAGTTCTCAATAGTTAAAGCCAGGAGCTTTATGATATGTAGAGGTAGGTGGAGGCCTGCACAAGGGTTGCCCAGTACTGTTAGACCTTGTCACAAAATAGAATGGATAATTTGGTATAGCGGGTGAACGGAACTGCAGATGATCTGATTATACATTCGTATTCTCTGATTTACGATGAAGATGAGTTCCGATGACCCCATTGTAGCTTAAAAATATCATAAGTCGAGACATGACCTTGTCTATACTGGAGTCTTAAAGTATGGTGATCAGTAGGATACTGTAAACTTTCTTTTGACTTCTCCCATTAGGAGTTGCCACAGCAGATCATCCACATGTTTGATTTGGCACATGTTTTTACGCTGGATGCCCTTCCTAACGCAACCCATTTATCCGGGCTAGGGATCGGCACTAAGAGTGGCTGGGGTTGGTTCCATATATTATTAATTTTATTAATTTCAATACTTAATTTAACTTGGGGACCATCTCTGTGTGTGTATATATATACATATATATATATATATATATATATATATATATATATATAATATATATATATATGTATATATATATATATATATATATATATATATATATATATATATATACATATATATATACACACACAAAGACAGCCTGCATCAACAGATATAATTTCATTTCCAACATTTAACTGAGAAGTCTAACATTTACTCAGTTCTCAGCCAATCCGTTAATCGGTCTAAGTGATAAACTGGCGAATCTAAATCTTCAGAACATTGATATTTTATTAGGAATTCATGTTTTTACTTCATCAAGAACACAGATGAGAACAGATGATCCTCAGCCCAGCAAGGCTGATATTTCATGTGGAGGGATGATGTTTGCCTGTGAAATGTCACGGTGAGTAATAGAAGCGGGGATAGCAATGACCATGCGGGTGTGTGTGTGTGTGTGTGTGTGTGTGTGTGTGTGTGTGTGTGTGTTGGCAAACAAAAAATCCTTTCATTTCCTTACTCCATCTTAGAATGAGAAAAAGCAGCCAGCATTTTTTCTCTTTTTTCCACCTGAGCATGTTCAAGGTCTCGTGTTTACAGATGACGGTCTCTGACGCAGGCAGAAAGAAAAAACTCCTTGCTGTCCAACAACAGGGAAGAGCTTGATGTTCGTTAAAGTGTTGTGTCACGCTGGATGGACACACAAATAAGAAGTGGAGATCTTGCTGGGTTTATTATGCAGCGTGGATGAAGCAGGCAGACCTCATTAGTGCTAACACGCTAATGTAGCAGCCCTTCACAGCTGAGTGGGTTTATGATAATCAAGCAAAGTGACAATAATGTGCTGTCATGCTTATGCCTGGAAGACAGATTAGGTGTTGTGTTGAAAGAGGAAAATGTTTTGTTTGGTTTGTAGTGTGAGTTTGACATGATTAAAGGGTCGCTAATAAGATAATCAAAAAATCTGGGCGATTTGTTGTTAGATTTACAGATGATCCTATTTACATATATAATCAGTGCTGGAGGCTTTATAGTGGCGTGTAAATATTGTATTGTAAACTGTGATTATCTCAGAGAGAGAGAGAGAGAGAGAGAGAGAGAGAGAGAGAGAGAGAGAGAGAGAGAGAGAGAGATGACAGTGGATTGGTGGCATCCTCAGGTTCTCACTCCTCCACATCTCCATCCCACTCTGTCGCTCCGTAAATAAATAACTCTCCACTTTCCCCTTTTATAATGTAACCCAAATACCACCTCAGATCCTATCATCCTTCACCTGGTTTATTCCCTCCATCTCTGCTTCTTTCCTCTCCACAGAGATCTCATTCCTTACAACACCACACTCTTATCTCAAGTTCTCACTTTCTCCACTTTCACTCATGATACACTTCCCTTACACCTCCTTTACCTCATAATATACACCTCCTTTACCTCATAATATACACCTCCTTTACCTCATAATATACACCTCCTTTACCTCATAATACACCTTCCCTACCTCATAACACACCTCCTTTACCCCACAATATACACCTCCTTTACCCCACAATATACACCTCTTTTACCCCACAATATACACCTCCTTTACCTCATAATACACCTCCTTTACCTCATAATACACTTCCTTTACCTCATAATACACCTCCTTTACCCCATAATACACCTTCCCTACCTCATAACCCACCTCCTTTACCCCACAATATACACCTCCATTACAACACAATATACACCCCCTTTGCCTCATAATACACCTCCTTTACCTCATAATACACTTCCTTTACCTCATAATACACCTCCTTTACCCCATAATACACCTTCTCTACTCCATAATACACTTCCTTTACCTCATAATACACCTCCTTTACCCCATAATACACCTTCTCTACTCCATAATACACTTCCTTTACCGCATAATACACCTCCTTTACCCCATAATACACCTCCTTTAACTCATAATACACCCCCTTTACCTCATAAAACACCTCCTTTACCTCATAATACACCTCATTTTCCTCATATTACACCTCCTTTACTGCATAATGAGCCTTCCTTCCATCATAATACACCTCCTTTACCTCATAATACACCTTCTTTACTCCATAATACACCTCCTTTACCTCATAATACACCTCCTTTACCCCATAATACACTTCCTTTACCTCATAATACTTTTCAAAGGGGTACGATGTCCATTATATATGAGACCATTCATAGAACTGAAGGAGGAATTGGGAATAGAGATATCAGATTCAGCCTGGCAATGCGCAATAGATTTGGTACACTCATCTTCTGCATGCATCAGACACAGACTTTTACAATTCAAGGAGCTTCATAGGCTCCATTTGTCAAAAAGCAAGCTGGCAAAAATCTATCCAGGGTCAGATTCATCTTGGCCCAGATGTGGTTTGGAAGCAGCAGACCTGAGTCATATGTTCTGGGGATGCCCCAGATTAAATCGTTTTTGGAAAGACATATTCAGAACATTCTCATCTATCTGTAATAAAGATATGGACCCTAATCCCTTGACCATTTTCAGTGTAGTGCCGGAAGGAATGCACTTATCGGCTAATTAGCTAGAAATCATCGGATTTTCCCCATTATTGGCTAGATGTTTGATCCTTCTCAGTTGGAAAAGGGCAAAGTCACCATCTCACAAACACTGGGTATAAGAGGTGATGTCATCTTAAACTTGAGCATCTTAAGTATACTATTCAAGGCTCCTCTGGAAAGTTTTACAGGGTCTGGCAGCCCTTTTTATATAACATTGAATAGCCTCCTTTACCCCATAATACACCTGCTTTACCTCATAATACACCCCCTTTACCTCATAATACACCCCCTTTACCCCATAATATACACTTCCTTTGCCTCATATTACACCTCCTTTACTGCATAATGAGCCTTCCTTCCATCATAATACACCTCCTTTACCTCATATTACACCTTCTTTACCTTAGAATTCACCTAATTTCCCACATTATACACCTCCTTTACCTCGTAATACATCACTTCTCCCTCATAATATGCCACCTTTACCTCATAATACACCTCCTTTATCTCATAATAAACCTTGTTTAATTCAAAACACACCTCTTTCTCCTCATGATAGACCTCCTTTTAGTCCTGATACATTGCCTTTAATTTATATACCTCCTTCCTGTCTGCACATATTTAAATAAAGAGATACAATAGAAAGAAAAGAACAAGGCTAACAAGCTTACGGCACCGACCTTCTCTCTCGCTCTCTCTATCTTTCTCTCTCTGTCTGTTACTTAGTTTCTTTCACTATTTCCATAAAATGTTAGAAAGAAAGAAAGAAAGAAAGAAAGAAAGAAAGAAAGAAAGAAAGGTAGCAAAGATACAGCTAAGAGAATAAAAAGTGGTGAGAATAAAAGAATAAACAAAGAGGGAAGGATGGAAGGAGGATGGATGGTATGGATGAAAAAAATGGAAGCGAAGAAAAGAATGTACAAATCAGTATAAGAAAGAAATGAATAAATAAAAGTGGCTATGATTCAATAAACAAAGGAAGGAATGGAAAGAAGGAGTGGTAAAAATAAAAGACAATGGATGGATATAAATAAAAGGAAAATGAAAGAATGAAAAAATAAGTTTTTCTGACAGCTGGTTCTTAGCACTTAAATTCAGAGAGGTTATTACAGTGAAATATATTCGAGAGAAGACATGTTAGCATTAGTTTAAATGAATAGCTAGCTGACTAGCCTGGGTGAAGTTGCTAATCTATAACTCAGTATTTGATGCTGAGTTATGATGAGCTGAAGAGTCTGAGAGGCAGAAACACAGATCCGGTGTCAAGGCAGAAGAAAAAAATGCTGACACGTCGATTTTTACTGCTCAAATGTGTAATTAACCTTCAGCCACATCGTTCTGAACATCGTTTTTCTTTTCAGTGTTTAGGTTTTTTTCAGTGCACTGAAAGAAGAAGAAATTGCAAACAATTCACTATTAACCCTTCACTTCCTCAACACCATGTGATTATTTTTCTTTGTTTCCCCCTTCCCGTATAAATTCAGCGTTTCAATTTTGGTCCAGAAACAGAATTAGCTGTGTTAAAGACCTTTCAAAGATGGCATATTTCTCTCATTCCAACACCTAGGAACGGACTTTGAGATCCCCCAGTTACATTTATTTAGGTACCTACAGGTCCGTAGCGTCATTAAAAACATTTCTCTTCTTCTTGAACCAGCCAGAAGGGGGCTGGATAGATGAGTTGCTAAATATGGACCCTTTTCAAAGGGGTACGATGTCCATTATATATGAGACCATTCATAGAACTGAAGGAGGAATTGGGAATAGAGATATCAGATTCAGCCTGGCAATGCGCAATAGATTTGGTACACTCATCTTCTGCATGCATCAGACACAGACTTTTACAATTCAAGGAGCTTCATAGGCTCCATTTGTCAAAAAGCAAGCTGGCAAAAATCTATCCAGGGTCAGATTCATCTTGGCCCAGATGTGGTTTGGAAGCAGCAGACCTGAGTCATATGTTCTGGGGATGCCCCAGATTAAATCGTTTTTGGAAAGACATATTCAGAACATTCTCATCTATCTGTAATAAAGATATGGACCCTAATCCCTTGACCATTTTCAGTGTAGTGCCGGAAGGAATGCACTTATCGGCTAATTAGCTAGAAATCATCGGATTTTCCCCATTATTGGCTAGATGTTTGATCCTTCTCAGTTGGAAAAGGGCAAAGTCACCATCTCACAAACACTGGGTATAAGAGGTGATGTCATCTTAAACTTGAGCATCTTAAGTATACTATTCAAGGCTCCTCTGGAAAGTTCTACAGGGTCTGGCAGCCCTTTTTATATAACATTGAATAGTCAGGGTTCTGTATTTTTGTAACTGATCACAACGGCCCTTCCGTCTTAACAATTATTCATTTAATTTTTTTTCCCCCTTCTTCCTCCCTTCACTTATCAAGAGTGAATCTCGGTCATGACTGAATGATTTGCTGATGCAAACATTGTTCCAGTTGACTGAAGGTGGAGCGAATCTCAATATCACAATAGAAGTCCCAATTCCTCCCTAATGTGAGTCATTTTGGAGTAATTTCTTTTTACTTTGTAATTAGATTTCTGATAGATTTCTTTCAGGAGATATTTTTGAATCATGATTTTCATATTTTTTGCCTAGATAACCTTTCCATCATGCTTTTTACCATTTTCTTCAATAGAGTGGCTCATGAATAGAGCATCTGACCCCATTTCCATTTAATGTTTAATTGCACAGATTTTCTGTTTTTGTTTTGTTTTTTGCATAAAACCCAAAAGGGCTTATTTAAAGCCTCCACCTAAACAATAACAAAATCAAAACAATTAATTATATTAATAAAATATTATAATAACTAATACGCAAGTGTAAATGGTGCAAATTAAATATAATGCCCAACCCTCCTTATTATACCAGTAGATTTTTGTATTTTACTACTCATGTAATCAACCTGTTCCTTCCAAATCTCCTCAACAAAAACTCCTAAGAATTTAAATAAAAAATATAAAAAATAGTATACATTTAACCCCTGATAATTTGCAGTTCGGAACTCGTGGCTCGGAAAATTTGCCGGTTCCCATTTGGAACCTAACTAGCAGCAAGTTGTGGTTATTTAAAATTTTGCGGGAATCCGCAGCGGGACCGAATGTTCAGGAATGTAGGAATAACATATAAAACTGTGTTTTCTGTAACAAATTTCATACAAATTTGTAAAACACCTATAAAAAAAAGGTACCATAAGGGCTGCGGGGGTGCGTCCAAATTTCACCGGGGTTACGTTCTAAGGTGAGTTCCTGGGAACCGGTGTGTTACTTTTAGTGAGTATTTTTAAATACTTTAAATATTTAAAGATAACATTTATATTTAACCAATTTTCATAAGCAATTAAACCATCATTTGCACTCTTGATCAATCAATTAAACAATCAATTCAACTAATTAAAATCAATTAATTAAACTTTATACAAAACTATAACTATTTAGAATATTTTCTGCTCACACGGTTTATCAAATCATCTATTCTTTCTATTTATCCAGTCTGATAAAAAAAAAATGAAAAAAAACACCCACCCACTTTTCCCAGTGACTGATTTTTTTCCTCTAAATCATCATTTCTCTGTAATTGTTCGCTTCTTCCC
Organism: Silurus lanzhouensis; assembly: GCA_039877035.1. Taxonomy (NCBI): domain Eukaryota; kingdom Metazoa; phylum Chordata; class Actinopteri; order Siluriformes; family Siluridae; genus Silurus; species Silurus lanzhouensis. The sequence continues at coordinate 16,967 of JBCEWE010001358.1, forward strand.
TACTGTGCGAGACCAGGTCCTGAAGTTCTGATCTGATTAGCACCTATCCAGACTGGAGCTTAATCACAGCCACTCTCAACATTTAATGCCCAGCAATACCCCACACCGAGGCTAATTTACACAGCATGCTACGAGTCAAATGAATGATGGATTGCCTTAATTATTATTTCAACCTTTCTTCAGAGAACCGGTATTTATACCATTTTTCCCTCAAACCCTATTATCAGATTAGAACAGTCAGTGCCTTCACAGTATAATAGCAGGCAGAGTATTGAATAGAATTAGTAAAACATCCCTTATGTAGTTTAATGTATAAAAATAAACTAAATACAGGCTTGCTGGTTTAAAACGATCAATTTTCTGGATTATGTCTACATATATATACAGTGGGGTGAAAAAGTGTTTGCCCCCTTCCTGATTTCTAATTTTTCTGCATGTTTGTCACACTTTAATGTTTCAGATCATCAAACTAATTTAAATATTAGTAAAAGCAAACACAAGTGAACACAACATGCAGTTTTTAAATGAAAGTTTTTATTATTGAGGGAATAAAACAATATCCAAAACTACATGGCCATGTGTGAAAAAGTGTTTGCCCCCCTGTTAAAACCCCCTGTTTTATCACTCCTGAGTTGAATTTCTGTAGCCACACCCAGGCCTGATTACTGCCACACCTGTTCACAATCAAGAAATCTCTTAAATAGGACCTGCCTGACAAAGTGAAGTAGACCAACTGATCCTCAAAAGCTAGACAGCATGCTGAGATTCAGAGAAATTCAGAAACAAATGGAAAGAAAGTAATTGAGTATCAGTCTGGAGAAAAAAGGTTATAAAGCTGTTTTTAAGGCTTTGGGACTCCAGTGAACCACAGTGAGAGCCATTATTCACACAGGGCAAAACATGGAACAGTGGAGAATCTTCCTAGGAGTGACCAGCTGACCAAAATTACCCCAAGAGCACAGCAACAACTCATCCAAGACTCCACAACAACATCCAAAGAACTGCAGGCCTCACTTGCCTCAGTTAAGGTCAGTGTTTATGACTCCACCGTAAGAAAGAGACGGCAAAAATGGTCTGCATGGCAGAGTTCCAAGACCAAAACTGTTTTCGAACATAAAGTCTCATCTCAGTTTTTGGAATGTGTGTGTCCCACATTTTAGAAAAAGAACATCATACCAACAGTAAAATATGGTGGTGGTAGTGTGATGGTCTGGGGCTGTTTTGATGCTTCAGGGCCTGAAAGACTTGCTGTGACAAATGGAACCATGAATTCAGCTGTTTAGCAAAAAGTCCTGAAGGAGAATGTCTGGCCATCTGTTTGTGACCTCAAGCTGAAACTAACTTGGGTTCTCCAGCAGGACAATGATCCAAAATACACCAGCAAGTCCACCTCTGAATGGCAGAAGAACAACAAAATGAAGACTTTGGAGTGACCTAGTCAAAGTCCTGACCTGAATCCCATTGAGATGCTGTGGTTTATGCTCATAAACCCTCCAGTGTGTTTGAATTACAACAATTCTGCATAGATGAGTTAAGCAAATTCCTCCACAGTGATGTTTACGTCCCAGTCTAGGGTTGGGGCGGACAGCGTGATTAAAGGCACGGGTGGTGTATGTATGTATGTATGTATGTGTTTATTTATTATATATATATATATATATATATATATATATATACACACACACACACACACACACACACATATATACACATACACACATACATTGTGTGTGTATATATATATATATATATATATATATATATATATATATATATATATATGTGTGTGTGTGTGTGTGTGTGTGTATATATATGTGTGTGTATATATGTGTGTATATATATATATATATATATATATATATATATATATGTGTGTGTATATATGTATGTGTATATGTGTATATGTGTGTATGTGTATATGTGTGTGTGTGTGTGTATATATATATATATATATATATATATATATACACATACACAGTGGAACCCGGTTATGTCGATATCCTAGGGGGTCGCCAAAAAGCATCGAGGTAACCGATGATCGAGATAAACAAATATCAAAACGGCGGCAATATATTAACGTGCTTGAAATTTCTTTATGTACATGATGTAAATAAATGAGAATGTGCATGCACGTGTTTTTGAAGGGTTTTTACACAACAGCGTTGCTGCGATTTGTTTGATGAAGGCATGCTATAAAAATGTACATACGTTTGTTAACAACAAAAGGCATAAGTGCACCAACTAACAGCAGAGATTCACCAGTATACAATACAAACCACCGTCCATTCTCCATACAAACCTTTATTATATTCTCCAACATTATAAACACACAGATCACTCAAAAAAAACAAAAAACAGCGGCTGCACAATGCCGTCTCACATTTAGTCCACATGTGAAAAAAAAAGAAAAATAAACAGTAACTAAGTTTCTGAAAACTTATGACCATCAGGCTGAAGTAATCCACACACACACACAAAGCAAAGTGTCCGAAAAAACTTACGTCCGCGATGCCGAGGGGGAGAGAGAGAGAGATGGAGGAGAGAGAGAAAGAGAGAGATGGAGGAGAGAGAGAGAGAGAGAGATGGAGGAGAGAGAGAGAGAGATGGAGGAGAGAGAGAGAGAGAGAGAGAGAGAGAGAGAGAGAGAGAGAGAGAGAGAGAGAGAGAGAGAGAGAGAGAGTTTGTGAATGGAAAAAATAGGGAAATTAAAAAATACCGCGACCGGCGGCACGGCGCGAAGCCGAAAAAAAAACCCGGAAGATCCAAAACCGAACCCGAAACCAAAAACGAGGGACAGAAAAGTCTCAAACGTGAACGGCTGAAGGGGCCGTGGCAGGTGCTTTCTCGGCCGCTTTCTCTGAAGCTCCCGGCTTCAACTCCTTACCGAGAGAGCCGTGCTCCTTACCGAGCGCGCGCGCGTCGCTCCTTACCGAGAGAGCCGTGCTCCTTACCGATGCATATGTGCACTTACTAAGAGCAGAGATTCACCAGTATACAATACAAACACCTGTAGTATCTGTAAGGTTTGATTTTTCCGCCACTTTCGCGAGTTCTTCTGCGGCTGCACAGCGCCGATCGACATAACTGACGTTAAAATTTCTAATTTTTCCCCCCTTGTGCTCAAGATATTAGGGTTCCGCGACATAAAAAAAGTCGACATAACCGATAAAAAATGCTTAGAAAAAGCGAGAATTTGGCGGTTCCACTTCAAAAACGTCGACTTAATAGGGTTGTCGAGGTAACCAAGGGCGAGATAACCGGGTTCCACTGTAGATATATATATATATATATATATATATATATATGGGTGGATGAAAGTGTATTTGGTAAAAGTGTGATGGGAAATAGAGATGCAAACACCGGGGTGTCGTATGTACAATACAGCACCGGGACAGACTTCAGGGTGGACCAAGGCCAAAATAATAAACAAAAAACCACTTTTAACAAACACTAACTACCTACAAATAAAAACCCAAAAGAAAGACAAAACACTTCTCTAACTCCCTCACCAAAATCAGAAAACAAACTCACACCCAACTGAAATTACAGCCACACCCCTACTACTGGTGAACAAAACAACAAATATGTACATATATTTTACAGTTATAATACAGGAAGTTAACTATCAAATGGTCAAAACAGGACAAGGCAAACTCAGAGTCAGAACATGCGTAGGTCAGTAACGGGAAATCACGAAATCTTGGAACAGAATAACGAGCAAAGAGAATGTTGGCTAAGCGAGCTCCTGAATCCCAGCTTCCCCTCGACTTTATAGGTCGCCTCCTGCTGATGTCATCAGAAGGAAGTGAGGAGATCTGGGGTGCAGTCAGAGTTCACATCCAATCATTTTCAATAGGGTTGGAGCTCTATAGCAGGAGACCTTCCAGTCCAACCAATGTATCTTCATGGAGCTGCTTTGTGCAGAAATTGTCATGCTGGAACAGTTTTGGGTCTCCTAATTCAAATGAAGGAAAAAATTCATTCTACAGCATCTGAAGACATTTGTGGAAGGAAAAGTCGGGTGTCCCGATACATTTGGCAATATAGTCTATAATAAATATTGCATTATTAAAAGTTACAATTAGAAATATTAATTAATTCCAATTAAACACAACTGAGTTTAAAAATTAAAAACGCACATTTTTTTTTACATTTTGTGTTTGGTAAAGTTATAAAAAATATTTTCAAATTAACAAAGTAGATAATAATAATTATTAGAAAATAATAATTGAATAAAACAAAATTTTTTTAAATACTTTCATTGTTGCTTAAATTAAAATTCTACCTTACACCAAATTTAGAATATCGACCAAAATATGTTTAGTGTTCAGGACTTACCTTGTAGTTTAACAGTGGAGTTACAATGCTAAAGTTGCTAACAAGTAAATAAATATATTACAGCTACCAGCTTAGCACTAAGCTAAATTAATCAGTTCATCTTCAGAAAGCACCTTATTCCAGTCAGAGTTGAATGTGTTAAATGGGTTGTATGTATTCCTACCAGCTTGGAGCTCATTAGCCTAAGCCATTATGAGTTGTTGCCATCAGCTGTATTTCTTGTCGAAGCCAGAGTCACCAAGCATTAATGTGTAATGCTCAGGGTCAGTTTGGGTCCCATTTTTAAGACCTGTATGTAGACCCTATAAATCCTTATCACACCAGTAAAGTCCTTGGGTTTAAAGATTGGCTTCATTGCTCTAGTAATTCTTCTCTCCAAGGTTCTACAGTTGCTAAACACTTACCTGAAATCATCAAAACCAGCTGCTTAGCCTGGTTTTAAGATCATACCATGAAAATGGCTCTGGTTGCCGTCCTTTCCAGGGCGCCAGGGTGGCCAGGAACTGCTGTGTATTCCTGAAGGTCAGCCTTTGCATATGCTTTGGGGGCTATTTTTAAGTTCCTGCTTGTTGTATTTAAGCCTCGGGTTCATTCAATGGTTCTATTTTGTAGATCTGATCTTGAAGATGTACCTAGTAAAATCGATCATTGTTGCCAGGAATTGATCTATAATCATCATGGCTAAACTGTCCATTTGGTTGTATGTGTTGGTGGGGACATTTGTAAAATCCTGTTTTTGAGATGAATGTCTATTATAATCTGGATCTTCAGAGTTCTAATGTACAAGGTGATATCAAAAAGTTTCTGTTTACAAGAAAGTACTTTATTTATCCAGGTTTCCACACCATCACCTTTAAAATAGTCCCCTTGCACAGCAATACAGCTCTCAGCGTTCTTCTGGAAAGTGTCCTGGAAGACTTCTCCTCCTTAAGTGTTTAAAGGCTCTGACATGGAGAAGCTGGTGTTGGATCTATGATGATCCCAGATGTTGAGCTATTTCACGAGTTGTTCAGTACCTCCTGGTTCCACAATCTTAAATGACTATATAAGACTGTAGAAAGAACATCACTCATAATCACACACTCCAGTGCTCATGTTAGTTCTCACTCTCCAGTGTTCTGTAGTGTTTAAAGACTATAATCACACTCTTGATGTCACCCAAATGATGATGAGGTTCTGCTTTTTGAGTTTGGTTCCTCTCAAGGTTTCTTCCTCATAACATCTAAGGGAGTTTTTCCTTGTCACAGTCGCCACGGCTGCTCATCAGGGATAAATATACATCACCTTTCTGTAAAGCTGCTTTGAGACAATGTCTGGTGTGAAAAGCGCTATAGAAATAAACTTGACTTGAGTAGGGTAGGTGTGAAAGTGAAATCATGTGGATTCTTTCTAGTTGATCATCATGCACAAGTTTTCAGGGGTTGAGGGGTTCAGGGGTTCCTGTTCGTGTCTCATCTTTCAGTGATGGTATTCTATTTTCAATATCTGGTCTCCAGGATTAAAGGGTTTCAATCTGTCCATTGGCCCTTCTAGGGGTGCAATTTTGACCTCCCATGCAGTGATGTGCAATCCTCCAGGCCAGCTGGAAAATTGCCAAATGTCTCTTCAGGGTTCAAGCATTGCCAGGATTTAATGTTTAGTCCCCAATCCCAGCTGGTTCACTGGCAGGACTAAATCGGTGGCATTCTTTTCTAAGATCCTGCCGTGAACAATATTCTGGCTATCCTCAATTCTAGTGTTGCTAGGCACTTGTGTCCTGTATCAACCTTGTATATCTGTATTTACAATTTGACCTCAAGAATAGCTGAAGTTCCAGGGTTACCAAGCACTCATAAGTGATTCTCAAGGCCAGCTGGTTTGCCTGGTTTCATGATCTCACCTTAAAAATGGCTCTGATTGTCCTCATCTTTAGGCTTCCAGGGTTAGCAAACACTGACATGTAATCCTCAGGGCCATACATTGGTGTGGTTTATTTTCAAGATCTGAAGTCCTATACAAGTGCATAAATATTGTAGAAGAAAATAAGGTAATCATTTAAAGTATAACTATTGGTATGTACACAGTATCTCAGGGGGGTTTCTAAGTAAAGGATCTCTTTGGGTAGGAAACTGATTCAATGTATTGCCCTCACTAGAGACATTATTGCTTCATTAACTTGGCAATGACCAAAGAGAAAGAGATTGAAATTTGAAATAAAACTAATGGAAATTGTACCACTGCATTATCATTTATAGCTATTTCCTTGATTTACGGACTGGATGAAATACGTATCCTCTTCGTATCTCTGTGTCCTTACTCATGGCCTGAAGGTTGAAATGAGCTAATAGCTAGGTCAAAACATTTAATCATTTTCCACCCCAAAGGAAATGCCCCGTTTCTTTAGAAACCCCTTGAGCTACTGTGTGCATACCAATATCCATACTCTCCAATTATAACCTCATTTTCTTCTCCATGTGCCCTCAACATTCTTACTCTTGGTTTCCATGTGCTTGCTTTGTTCTAGACATATCAAATACAGAGCAAATAAGGTTTGGTCTTAAAACTAAACCACACCAGTCTTTGGGCCTGAGGACTGGATGGCAATGTGTGTGTTAACCATGGAACCCTTGAGATGCAGATGATCAAAGCCATTTTAAGATGTGATCATTAAATCAGACCAAACCTGGTGTAAATCAAAAAAAACTCACCTGAGAGTAAAGTTTTCCTGACAAATTAGCTTAACAGTAAAATGCCTAGTCTCAGCCCTCAGGCAATGGAGATCTGATCAGCTCCATTTTCACTCATCTGGACACCAGCTTTAGATTTCATGACAGTTTGTCACAATATTCCCACTTTCTAGCCACACTGTCAGTACTGGTATTAATCCAAAAGTCTAGTTGATAAGTGTGAAGCTTTGGGTCAACACTGAGGTTTGAGTAAAGGAGCAGCTGATCTTACGTTAAAACAGCAATTACACGAGCAGATAAAGATCAGCTGGCTGCAGATTGATCTGATGCTTCCCTTATCAGCATTTAAGGTTAAACAAGACTCAACAAGCTGTTTTACAAAACCACACCCAGGAATAATAACCATCATACGTTCCTCTAAATAAAATTATGAGCACAAATATGGCCTGACATTATAGCAAGAGAAGTTGAGGGTGGAGGAGTTACTGACTGAGTGAGCAAACTGATAAATAAAATAATAAATAAATAAGTAAATAAATAAATAAATAAACAAATAAATAAATAAAAAGGATGGATTGGTTGATGGATAAATAGATAAATAGATTATGAATAAAATGATGGGTGGGTATGTGGGTGTTTTGGATGGATCAATGGAGGGATGGATGGATGAATAGATTGATGGATGGAAGGACAAATGAGTGAATAGACAGATGAGTGGGTGGACAAATGAATGGATGGACTAATAGATGGATGGGTGAATGGGTTATTCAGAGAGATGAGTGGACGGATGGAAGGATGGATGAATAAATTGACGGATGGGTGGGTGGTTGGACGAATTGGATGGATGGGTGGACAAATGGATAGATAAAGGGATATATTGGTGAATAAATTGATGGATGGATGGACGTAGACAGATGGATCAGACGGATGAGTGGACAGACAGAGGGATAGAATGATAAATAATTGACTGTCATTAACTTGTCATCTTTTGTTGCCAAGAAACCATAGAAAAACTCCTCCGTTCTGAAGACTTCAGATTACAGCTTTACCACTGACACTTGAGACTCCTTCCATAAATGGTACACAAACCCTTTTTTTTTTATTGCTCGTGCTAAGCAGTAGGCGTCCAACACATGAGGCACTATGAGGGAGATGTTGCTCTGGAGACAATAACATATCAGAACAAACACTTTAATAAGAATCTGAACCTTCTGTCCAATACAGTTAATCAACACCTTCTGACCAATCCCAAACCAACAAACCTTGGGCAACAAAACCTTGACAACCTCCAGACATAATGATGATGTGTGGGATTCTCTTGAACACCCTATGAAGTTCTCTGAGTGCAGATCGTGCGGTTTATTAGAGCTGAAGACGTTGTGCAATAGGGGAAAAGTCCCAGTGTTTAGCAGTGTTTTTTACTCTAAAACTCAAAGCCCTGCACTGCTCTGCTAGACAAATGAACAGACGCTTTTACACCACAAACGTTCAGCTTCACTGCTCTTTATATAAACCAGAGTATTATTAATATTCCAGAGCGCCAGCAGGCCGCAGGTCCTTCATCTGGAAACAGGAGCATATTTTTCTCCGGACCATGTTTAGAAATTCCTGAGCAGACCAACTCCAGCAGCCGCTGCTTCTGAATGAGAAAGAAATGTCTTCGATACGTCTCCTGTGGCGCCTGACGATGGGAGTAAAGAGGAAATTCCTGGCAGAGGAGCTGCGCTCATCTCGTTCTCCACTGGAGTGTCATTAATCTGTGTGAGGTGTGACGGGTGATAGAGGTGATAGAAGAGATGTTTTTCTCTCTCGGGTCGGGGAGAAATACGAGAACGTGTCCTGCTAAAAGGCCTCCGACATCAATAACCGTTATGTGGGACACGACGTACCAGGCTTTTATCAGCTTGCAGGAACATGATATGCAGCTTCTGTTATCAGGACACACTTTAAAATCACAGCCAGGGATTACAAAACAAGCTGGAATACTGTGTGTATTATTTGTTTTATTAAGAAAACAAGAGACCGCTGATATAAAATGACAGACACACATATTCATGTAACATTACATGGATTTGGATATAAAACTGAAGTGGGTGTGGCCTAAACCAGAGCTCTGACAGTTCCTCATCCTCAGCCACATCACTATAGTTCATGTCTTCTGTTTTAAGACTGATTTGCGTGACAGCGAGACGTGTCATTGTGCATGTCCAGCCTTAGTTTTGATGGGTACCAGAGTCTCGGACAATCTGGTTGTTGCACGGGGCGACATTGGGTCCTTTCACCAGCCAGAACTTTTTGTACCAGTGTTCAGTTAAGAATCTCCTCAGAAAAGAGTTGAACTTGACATCCAAGAGCTCGTCCTCTGATTCTAAATACTCCACATCCTCCTCCTGGAGGTGAATGGATCCATCACCCATACGCACTTGCCGACGTCATCAAGATCCGGAAATGGTGATTTCATCTCTTCCTGTAGCTGTTCCATGTGATGTGTGAGCTCTCTGCTCAAGGATTCAGGAGAATTTTCCCCGGTCTGTTTGAGAAGTGAATGTTGTAGGTCACGTTTTATGTTGATTCTTCCTGAAGTCGACTTTATGCACAAATGTGTCAATCACTTCCCTGCATTCAAGCACATTTTCAATTCAATTCATGTTTATTTGTATTGCGCTTTTAACAATCAACATTGTCTCAAAGCAGCTTTACACAGATAATGTGGTGATTAAAAGTGAAGATGCTCTTTATAAGTGTAAGTTTGTCCCTGATGAGTGAACCGGTGGAGACTGTGGTAAGGAAAAACTCCCTTAGATGTAATGAGGAAGAAACCTTGAGAGGAACCAGACTCAAAGGGAAACCCATCCTCATTTGGGTGACATCAAGAGTTTGATCATAAATTTTCAACAATACAGAACACTGGAGAGTGAAGGAAAAACTCCCCGAGATGGCGATAGGAAGAAATCTTGAGAGGAACCAGACTCAAGAGGAAACCTCATCCTCACCTGGGTTGCACTGAATGTCCATTTATAGCATATAAACGATGTTGTGGGTGCAGTGATGATGATCAGAAGCGAACTGTAGTCCTGAGTCAGTGTAGCATTCTGTTGACATTAACTACAGTCCAATCCATCCACCAAGGCGTTGATGAGAAACCGTCCCAAGCTGCACAGAGTGGCCCCCAGTCTAAGAGAACACCTACAGAGGCCTGGACGCAGTGGAAGGATCCACGGAGGGGAGAGGTACATTTGCATCCGCGCTCTGCATGCGCCTGTTTTATTAGAGAGGCTGAAAATAAAAGCCAGGTATGATGTTCTGATAAGACAGTCGTCATTTCAATAAACAGTTTCTGGTTGTTTAGTTTCAGGAACTCCGTTATTTTTTCTTTCAGTTCAACAAAATGAACCAACACTTGGCCTCTTAATATCCAGCGCCCTTGGCTGATGCACCTCATTTCTCAAAGTTCTGCAAAGGTTCCTTTGTTTACCGGAATGACTTTATTAAATATAACGATCTTTACAACTGTCTCGAGCGTTTCATTAAGCTCATCAGAGAGGTTGTTTCTGGCCAGGGCTTGACGATGTGAAACACAAGACAGTGGGGAGCCTTTTCTTCAAACGTGTGTTGAACCCCCTTATTTTTCCCCCCATCATTGAAGGAGCTCCGTCTGTGCAGCGTTTAACTTAAAGCCCTGCTTTATTCCGGTTTCTTAGGTGTGCTGCACGTATACAATGACGTCTGCTTCATCTAGGTTTCATCAAACGGGTGCATCTTTAACTTTTCGACTGCGTTCTCAACGTCTTCTGTCCATTCTGTCTTTTATTGAATATTGGACAGAGGTAGAGTTTGTAGTTTTGAAGCCCGTCTGTACCCTTCACAGTATTTCTGCCACTTCTACACATGCAGGTCTGAGCAGACTTTCCCCAACAGTGTGTGGATTTTTGATTGGCAATTAGGAGAGCGCACTCGAAGGATGCAACCGTCGCCTGTCTATTTTCATTTCCAACTCTAGTCAAAACATCTCTTCTATTTAGAGATGTCTGTTTAACGTTATTTTTTCTAAGAAAAACTCTGGGTTTACCAACCGTCTGAAGGTGTCTGGTGCTCTGATGCCTCCTTAGTTTGCAGAGTTACATGCTTCATGCTAATCTCTAACCACAAGTCACACTCTCAATTCTCACCTTGTTCATTGCTTCAGTGAAGCCGAATTCAAGTTAATTGTCCAAATAAGTTATTTTTCTTTTTTTAGTGCATTCATTTCAATCTTTGCATTTTGCCATATTTTCTCTTTGCTGTTTTTATTTTATTTTTAAGCTACACATGTACGCCCCATTCTCGCTGTATGCTGCATATGAATTACTTTTTTAAATATTTAGAATTGGATTATTTATCGTACTGTTATAAATGAAATAAATTAATGCATTTAAAATCAAAAGGTTGCTTGGCGATCGCTCGAAAATCTTTAGCGCCCCTAGTGGTGCGCTACCCTCGGGTGTAGTCTGTATGTTCATGAACAAATATTCCTGTGAAATAATCTGGATTTTTATATAACAGTCTAAACAATATAGAAACTATTATAAGGAAGTATTTTAACTCTGTTTCTGTACTTATGTACATTTTATAAGTATGTGTTTTTAGAGTCATTTCATTTTGGGAAACTTTTCCTTCACTACATTTAAATGTGTAATATTTTACGTGAGGAAATCATGCTGTTCCTCACTGCTCTTGTGAAGAGCATCAGATTAGAAGCTGTGGTGAGAGTACAGGTGTAACCTCAAAGTTCTTGTATATATGTTTAACATCATTTGGTTCTATCTTTTGAGCTGGAAGCTGCATTTTACAGAACATGTACTGAAGTGGCTCCCACTGGTGGAGAAAATGTGCAGTGCATTTACAAGTGATTGGAGTAATTGATTTCCTTCTCCTGATCATGAAGGAAGGAAACAAGAAGAATCGGAGGTTTGGGGTCTTTGGCTGTGTTACTTTTAGGTGTCATGATGTTCTCTAACAATAACAGCAAAATGCAGTGCAGTTTTCCTTTTGCTTTTGTTGCTTTACTAATCGTCTAATTTCTCAGAATTGGACTGGTCGCTGTGAACTGGTGAGCTGTTGCTATGGAAATGATAGCAAATGAGAGCATTAATACAAACTCTGTATCTTAACTATGGTTGCTGATTTTTTTTTTTTAGTTCATATTTTGAAACGCTTGCAAATTTGAAATACTTCGCCCATCACAAGAACGACTTTGAAGACTCTGCCCATCACAAGAAGAACTCTGAAGACTCTGCCCATCACAAGAAGAACTCTGAAGACTTCTGCCCATCACAAGAAGAACTCTGAAGACTCTGCCCATCACAAGGAGAACTCTGAAGACTCTGCCCATCACAAGGAGAACTCTGAAGACTCTGCCCATCACAAGGAGAACTTGAAGACTCTGCCCATCACAAGGAGAACTCTGAGACTCTGCCCATCACAAGAAGA
>JBCEWE010001359.1:0-29433 GCA_039877035.1 Silurus lanzhouensis
TTCACTTTGAGCAGGCAGTCAATAAGCCTAATGAACCTACAGAGCTTCTTTTCCATACTTCAACACCATGTAACTCATATTAAAAGAACGCCAAACAAGTTTAAAAAAAAAAAAATATATATATAAAGCAATCTTTTAAATGCCTTAACTCATTGAGCTATCCTATACCCTTTGAGCAAGCAGTCAATAAGCCTAATGAACCTAAATGGCTTCTTTTCCATACTTCAACACCATGTAACTCATTAAAAGAACGCCAAACAAGTTTTAAAAAAAAACAACAAAGATATAAAGCAATCTTTTAAATGCTTAACTCATTGAGCTATCCTATACCCTTTGTGTAAGCAGTCAATAAGCCTAATGAACCTACATGGTTTCTTTTCCATACTTCACACCATGTAACTCATAATAAAGAAGCCTAATGAACCAACTATGTAACTCATATTAAAAGAACGCCAAAAAGTCTTTCAAAAAAGACAAAGAAATAAGAAATCTTTTAAACAGGTATTTTTAATTATCAAATAGATTTACAGTTTAATGTCACAAAGTAGAAAAACTATTAGATAAAAAAAAAAAAAAAAAAAAAAAGATTTCTTGTCTGTGCCCGGGTTTGAACCCTCAACCTGTGAAGACCTGCTGATAGAAAAAACAATGCTTAACCCAATGAGCTATACTATTCACTTTGAGCAGGCAGTCAATAAGCCTAATGAACTACATAGCTTCTTTTCCATACTTCAACACCATGTAACTCATATTAAAAGAAACAAGTCTTTAAAAAAAAACAAAGAATAAAGCAATTTTAAATGCTTAACCATGAGCTATCTATACTTTGAGAAGCAGTCAATAAGCCTAAGAACTACAGGTCTTTTCCATATTCAAAAAAAAACAAAATATAAAGCACCATGTAACTCATATTAAAAGAAGCCTAATGAACCAACTATGTAACTCATATTAAAAGAACGCCAAAAAAGTCTTTCAAAAAAGACAAAGAAATAAAGCAATCTTTTAAACAGGTATTTTTAATTATCAAATAGATTTACAGTTTAATGTCACAAAGTAGAAAAACTATTAGATAAAAAAAAAAAAAAAAAAAAAAAAAAGATTTCCTTGTCTGTGCCCGGGTTTGAACCCTCAACCCTGTGAAGACCTGCTGATAGAAAAACAATGCCTTAAACCAATGAGCTATACTATTCACTTTGAGCAGGCAGTCAATAAGCCTAATGAACCTACATAGCTTCTTTTCCATACTTCAACACCATGTAACTCATATTAAAAGAACGCCAAACAAGTCTTTCAAAAAAATATAAGCACCATGTAACTCATATTAAAAGAAGCCTAATGAACCAACTATGTAACTCATATTAAAAGAACGCCAAACAAGTCTTTCAAAAAAGACAAAGAAATAAAGCAATCTTTTAAACAGGTCTTTTTAATTATCAAATAGATTTACAGTTTAATGTCACAAAGTAGAAAAACTATTAGATAAAAAAAAAAAAAAAAAAAAAGATTTCCTTGGCTGTGCTCAGGTTTGAACCCACAACCTTGTGAAGACCTGCTGATAGACAAAACAATGCCTTAACCCAATGAGCTATACTATTCACTTTGAGCAGGCAGTCAATAAGCCTAATGAACCTACATAGCTTCTTTTCCATACTTCAACACCATGTAACTCATATTAAAAGAACGCCAAACAAGTCTTTCAAAAAAACAAAGATATAAGCACCATGTAACTCATATTAAAAGAAGCCTAATGAACCAACTATGTAACTCATATTAAAAGAACGCCAAAAAAGTCTTTCAAAAAAAGACAAAGAAATAAAGCAATCTTTTAAACAGGTATTTTTAATTATCAAATAGATTTACAGTTTAATGTCACAAAGTAGAAAAACTATTAGATAAAAAAAAAATAAATAAATAAAAAAGATTTCCTTGTCTGTGCCCGGGTTTGAACCCTCAACCCTGTGAAGACCTGCTGATAGAAAAAACAATGCCTTAACCCAATGAGCTATACTATTCACTTTGAGCAGGCAGTCAATAAGCCTAATGAACCTACATAGCTTCTTTTCCATACTTCAACACCATGTAACTCATATTAAAAGAACGCCAAACAAGTTTAAAAAAAAAAAAAAACAAAGATATAAAGCAATCTTTTAAATGCCTTAACTCATTGAGCTATCCTATACCCTTTGAGCAAGCAGTCAATAAGCCTAATGAACCTAAATGGCTTCTTTTCCATACTTCAACACCATGTAACTCATTAAAAGAACGCCAAACAAGTTTTAAAAAAAAAACAACAAAGATATAAAGCAATCTTTTAAATGCCTTAACTCATTGAGCTATCCTATACCCTTTGTGTAAGCAGTCAATAAGCCTAATGAACCTACATGGTTTCTTTTCCATACTTCAACACCATGTAACTCATAATAAAAGAAGCCTAATGAACCAACTATGTAACTCATATTAAAAGAACGCCAAAAAAGTCTTTCAAAAAAGACAAAGAAATAAAGCAATCTTTTAAATGCCTTAACCCAATGAGCTATACTATTCACTTTGAGCAGGCAGTCAATAAGCCTAATGAACCTACAGAGCTTCTTTTCCATACTTCAACACCATGTAACTCATATTAAAAGAACGCCAAACAAGTCTTTCAAAAAAATATAAAGCACCATGTAACTCATATTAAAAGAAGCCTAATGAACCAACTATGTAACTCATATTAAAAGAACGCCAAACAAGTCTTTCAAAAAAGACAAAGAAATAAAGCAATCTTTTAAACAGGTCTTTTTAATTATCAAATAGATTTACAGTTTAATGTCACAAAGTAGAAAAACTATTAGAAAAAAAAAAAAAAAAAAAAAAAGATTTCCTTGGCTGTGCTCAGGTTTGAACCCACAACCTTGTGAAGACCTGCTGATAGACAAAACAATGCCTTAACCCAATGAGCTATACTATTCCTTTGAGCAAGCAGTCAATAAGCCTAATGAACCTACATGGCTTCTTTTCCATACTTCAACAGCATGTAATTCATATTAAAAGAACGCCAATATAAAAGAAGCCTAATGAACCAACTATGTAACTCATTAAAAGAACGCCAAAAAAGTCTTTCAAAAAAAGACAAAGAAATAAAGCAATCTTTTAAACAGGTATTTTTAATTATCAAATAGATTTACAGTTTAATGTCACAAAGTAGAAAAACTATTAGATAAAAAAAAAATAAATAAATAAAAAAGATTTCCTTGTCTGTGCCCGGGTTTGAACCCTCAACCCTGTGAAGACCTGCTGATAGAAAAAACAATGCCTTAACCCAATGAGCTATACTATTCACTTTGAGCAGGCAGTCAATAAGCCTAATGAACCTACAGAGCTTCTTTTCCATACTTCAACACCATGTAACTCATATTAAAAGAACGCCAAACAAGTTTAAAAAAAAAAAAAATATATATATATAAAGCAATCTTTTAAATGCCTTAACTCATTGAGCTATCCTATACCCTTTGAGCAAGCAGTCAATAAGCCTAATGAACCTAAATGGCTTCTTTTCCATACTTCAACACCATGTAACTCATTAAAAGAACGCCAAACAAGTTTTAAAAAAAAAACAACAAAGATATAAAGCAATCTTTTAAATGCCTTAACTCATTGAGCTATCCTATACCCTTTGTGTAAGCAGTCAATAAGCCTAATGAACCTACATGGTTTCTTTTCCATACTTCAACACCATGTAACTCATAATAAAAGAAGCCTAATGAACCAACTATGTAACTCATATTAAAAGAACGCCAAAAAAGTCTTTCAAAAAAAGACAAAGAAATAAAGAAATCTTTTAAACAGGTATTTTTAATTATCAAATAGATTTACAGTTTAATGTCACAAAGTAGAAAAACTATTAGATAAAAAAAAAAAAAAAAAAAAAAAAGATTTCCTTGTCTGTGCCCGGGTTTGAACCCTCAACCCTGTGAAGACCTGCTGATAGAAAAAACAATGCCTTAACCCAATGAGCTATACTATTCACTTTGAGCAGGCAGTCAATAAGCCTAATGAACCTACATAGCTTCTTTTCCATACTTCAACACCATGTAACTCATATTAAAAGAACGCCAAACAAGTTTAAAAAAAAAAAAAACAAAGATATAAAGCAATCTTTTAAATGCCTTAACTCATTGAGCTATCCTATACCTTTGAGCAAGCAGTCAATAAGCCTAATGAACCTAAATGCTTCTTTTCCATACTTCAACACCATGTAACTCATTAAAAGAACGCCAAACAAGTTTTAAAAAAAAAACAACAAAGATATAAAGCAATCTTTTAAATGCCTTAACTCATTGAGCTATCCTATACCCTTTGTGTAAGCAGTCAATAAGCCTAATGAACCTACATGGTTCTTTTCCATACTTCAACACCATGTAACTCATAATAAAAGAAGCCTAATGAACCAACTATGTAACTCATATTAAAAGAACGCCAAAAAAGTCTTTCAAAAAAAGACAAAGAAATAAAGCAATCTTTTAAATGCCTTAACCCAATGAGCTATACTATTCACTTTGAGCAGGCAGTCAATAAGCCTAATGAACCTACAAGCTTCTTTTCCATACTTCAACACCATGTAACTCATATTAAAAGAACGCCAAACAAGTCTTTCAAAAAAAATATAAAGCACCATGTAACTCATATTAAAAGAAGCCTAATGAACCAACTATGTAACTCATATTAAAAGAACGCCAAACAAGTCTTTCAAAAAAGACAAAGAAATAAAGCAATCTTTTAAACAGGTCTTTTTAATTATCAAATAGATTTACAGTTTAATGTCACAAAGTAGAAAAACTATTAGAAAAAAAAAAAAAAAAAAAAAAAGATTTCCTTGGCTGTGCTCAGGTTTGAACCCACAACCTTGTGAAGACCTGCTGATAGACAAAACAATGCCTTAACCCAATGAGCTATACTATTCCTTGTGAGCAAGCAGTCAATAAGCCTAATGAACCTACATGGCTTCTTTTCCATACTTCAACAGCATGTAATTCATATTAAAAGAACGCCAATATAAAAGAAGCCTAATGAACCAACTATGTAACTCATTAAAAGAACGCCAAAAAAGTCTTTCAAAAAAAGACAAAGAAATAAAGCAATCTTTTAAACAGGTATTTTTAATTATCAAATAGATTTACAGTTTAATGTCACAAAGTAGAAAAACTATTAGATAAAAAAAAAATAAATAAATAAAAAAGATTTCCTTGTCTGTGCCCGGGTTTGAACCCTCAACCCTGTGAAGACCTGCTGATAGAAAAAACAATGCCTTAACCCAATGAGCTATACTATTCACTTTGAGCAGGCAGTCAATAAGCCTAATGAACCTACAGAGCTTCTTTTCCATACTTCAACACCATGTAACTCATATTAAAAGAACGCCAAACAAGTTTAAAAAAAAAAAAAATATATATATATAAAGCAATCTTTTAAATGCCTTAACTCATTGAGCTATCCTATACCCTTTGAGCAAGCAGTCAATAAGCCTAATGAACCTAAATGGCTTCTTTTCCATACTTCAACACCATGTAACTCATTAAAAGAACGCCAAACAAGTTTTAAAAAAAAAAACAACAAAGATATAAAGCAATCTTTTAAATGCCTTAACTCATTGAGCTATCCTATACCCTTTGTGTAAGCAGTCAATAAGCCTAATGAACCTACATGGTTTCTTTTCCATACTTCAACACCATGTAACTCATAATAAAAGAAGCCTAATGAACCAACTATGTAACTCATATTAAAAGAACGCCAAAAAAGTCTTTCAAAAAAAGACAAAGAAATAAAGAAATCTTTTAAACAGGTATTTTTAATTATCAAATAGATTTACAGTTTAATGTCACAAAGTAGAAAAACTATTAGATTAAAAAAAAAAAAAAAAAAAAAAAAAGATTTCCTTGTCTGTGCCCGGGTTTGAACCCTCAACCCTGTGAAGACCTGCTGATAGAAAAAACAATGCCTTAACCCAATGAGCTATACTATTCACTTTGAGCAGGCAGTCAATAAGCCTAATGAACCTACATAGCTTCTTTTCCATACTTCAACACCATGTAACTCATATTAAAAGAACGCCAAACAAGTCTTTAAAAAAAAAACAAAGATATAAAGCAATCTTTTAAATGCCTTAACCATTGAGCTATCTATACCTTTGAGCAAGCAGTCAATAAGCCTAATGAACCTACAAGCTTTTTTCCATACTTCAACACCATGTAACTCATATTAAAAGAAGCCAAACAAGTCTTTCAAAAAACAAAAATAAAGCAATCTAAATGCTTAACCATGAGCTATCTATACTTTGTAAGCAGTCATAAGCCTAATGAACTACATGTTCTTTCCATACTTCAACACATGTAACTCATAATAAAAAAGAAAACAAAAAAAAAAAGCCAAAAAGTCTTTCAAAAAAGACAAAGAAATAAAGCAATCTTTTAAACAGGTATTTTTAATTATCAAATAGATTTACAGTTTAATGTCACAAAGTAGAAAAACTATTAGATAAAAAAAAAAAAAAAAAAAAAAAAGATTTCCTTGTCTGTACCCGGGTTTGAACCCTCAACCCTGTGAAGACCTGCTGATAGAAAAAACAATGCTTAACCAATGAGCTATACTATTCACTTTGAGCAGGCAGTCAATAAGCCTAATGAACCTACATAGCTTCTTTTCCATACTTCAACACCATGTAACTCATATTAAAAGAACGCCAAACAAGTCTTTCAAAAAAAATATAAGCACCATGTAACTCATATTAAAAGAAGCCTAATGAACCAACTATGTAACTCATATTAAAAGAACGCCAAACAAGTCTTTCAAAAAAGACAAAGAAATAAAGCAATCTTTTAAACAGGTCTTTTTAATTATCAAATAGATTTACAGTTTAATGTCACAAAGTAGAAAAACTATTAGATAAAAAAAAAAAAAAAAAAAAAAAGATTTCCTTGGCTGTGCTCAGGTTTGAACCCACAACCTTGTGAAGACCTGCTGATAGACAAAACAATGCCTTAACCCAATGAGCTATACTATTCACTTTGAGCAGGCAGTCAATAAGCCTAATGAACCTACATAGCTTCTTTTCCATACTTCAACACCATGTAACTCATATTAAAAGAACGCCAAACAAGTTTTAAAAAAAACAAAATATAAAGCACATGTAACTCATATTAAAAGAAGCCTAATGAACCAACTATGTAACTCATATTAAAAGAACGCCAAAAAAGTCTTTCAAAAAAAGACAAAGAAATAAAGCAATCTTTTAAACAGGTATTTTTAATTATCAAATAGATTTACAGTTTAATGTCACAAAGTAGAAAAACTATTAGATAAAAAAAAAAATAAATAAATAAAAAAGATTTCCTTGTCTGTGCCCGGGTTTGAACCCTCAACCCTGTGAAGACCTGCTGATAGAAAAAACAATGCCTTAACCCAATGAGCTATACTATTCACTTTGAGCAGGCAGTCAATAAGCCTAATGAACCTACAGAGCTTCTTTTCCATACTTCAACACCATGTAACTCATATTAAAAGAACGCCAAACAAGTTTAAAAAAAAAAAAAAAAAATATATAAAGCAATCTTTTAAATGCCTTAACTCATTGAGCTATCCTATACCCTTTGAGCAAGCAGTCAATAAGCCTAATGAACCTAAATGGCTTCTTTTCCATACTTCAACACCATGTAACTCATTAAAAGAACGCCAAACAAGTTTTAAAAAAAAAAACAACAAAGATATAAAGCAATCTTTTAAATGCCTTAACTCATTGAGCTATCCTATACCCTTTGTGTAAGCAGTCAATAAGCCTAATGAACCTACATGGTTTCTTTTCCATACTTCAACACCATGTAACTCATAATAAAAGAAGCCTAATGAACCAACTATGTAACTCATATTAAAAGAACGCCAAAAAAGTCTTTCAAAAAAAGACAAAGAAATAAAGAAATCTTTTAAACAGGTATTTTTAATTATCAAATAGATTTACAGTTTAATGTCACAAAGTAGAAAAACTATTAGATAAAAAAAAAAAAAAAAAAAAAAAGATTTCCTTGTCTGTGCCCGGGTTTGAACCCTCAACCCTGTGAAGACCTGCTGATAGAAAAAACAATGCCTTAACCCAATGAGCTATACTATTCACTTTGAGCAGGCAGTCAATAAGCCTAATGAACCTACATAGCTTCTTTTCCATACTTCAACACCATGTAACTCATATTAAAAGAACGCCAAAAAAGTCTTTCAAAAAAAGACAAAGAAATAAAGCAATCTTTTAAATGCCTTAACCCAAAGAGCTATACTATTCACTTTGAGCAGCAGTCAATAAGCCTAATGAACCTACAAGCTTCTTTCCATACTTCAACACATGTAACTCATATTAAAAGAACGCCAAACAAGTCTTTCAAAAAAAATATAAAGCACCATGTAACTCATATTAAAAGAAGCCTAATGAACCAACTATGTAACTCATATTAAAAGAACGCCAAACAAGTCTTTCAAAAAAGACAAAGAAATAAAGCAATCTTTTAAACAGGTCTTTTTAATTATCAAATAGATTTACAGTTTAATGTCACAAAGTAGAAAAACTATTAGAAAAAAAAAAAAAAAAAAAAAAAGATTTCCTTGCTGTGCCGGTTTGAACCCCAACCTGTGAAGACCTGCTGATAGAAAAACAATGCCTTAACCCAATGAGCTATACTATTCCTTGTGAGCAAGCAGTCAATAAGCCTAATGAACCTACATAGCTTCTTTTCCATACTTCAACACCATGTAACTCATATTAAAAGAACGCCAAACAAGTTTAAAAAAAAAAAAAAACAAAGATATAAAGCAATCTTTTAAATGCCTTAACTCATTGAGCTATCCTATACCCTTTGAGCAAGCAGTCAATAAGCCTAATGAACCTAAATGGCTTCTTTTCCATACTTCAACACCATGTAACTCATTAAAAGAACGCCAAACAAGTTTTAAAAAAAAAACAACAAAGATATAAAGCAATCTTTTAAATGCCTTAACTCATTGAGCTATCCTATACCCTTTGTGTAAGCAGTCAATAAGCCTAATGAACCTACATGGTTTCTTTTCCATACTTCAACACCATGTAACTCATAATAAAAGAAGCCTAATGAACCAACTATGTAACTCATATTAAAAGAACGCCAAAAAAGTCTTTCAAAAAAAGACAAAGAAATAAAGCAATCTTTTAAATGCCTTAACCCAATGAGCTATACTATTCACTTTGAGCAGGCAGTCAATAAGCCTAATGAACCTACAGAGCTTCTTTTCCATACTTCAACACCATGTAACTCATATTAAAAGAACGCCAAACAAGTCTTTCAAAAAAAATATAAAGCACCATGTAACTCATATTAAAAGAAGCCTAATGAACCAACTATGT
This sequence comes from Silurus lanzhouensis, assembly GCA_039877035.1. NCBI lineage: Eukaryota > Metazoa > Chordata > Actinopteri > Siluriformes > Siluridae > Silurus > Silurus lanzhouensis. The sequence continues at coordinate 9,398 of JBCEWE010001359.1, forward strand.
AACTCATATTAAAAGAACGCCAAACAAGTCTTTCAAAAAAGACAAAGAAATAAAGCAATCTTTTAAACAGGTCTTTTTAATTATCAAATAGATTTACAGTTTAATGTCACAAAGTAGAAAAACTATTAGAAAAAAAAAAAAAAAAAAAAAAAGATTTCCTTGGCTGTGCTCAGGTTTGAACCCACAACCTTGTGAAGACCTGCTGATAGACAAAACAATGCCTTAACCCAATGAGCTATACTATTCCTTGTGAGCAAGCAGTCAATAAGCCTAATGAACCTACATGGCTTCTTTTCCATACTTCAACAGCATGTAATTCATATTAAAAGAACGCCAATATAAAAGAAGCCTAATGAACCAACTATGTAACTCATTAAAAGAACGCCAAAAAAGTCTTTCAAAAAAAGACAAAGAAATAAAGCAATCTTTTAAACAGGTATTTTTAATTATCAAATAGATTTACAGTTTAATGTCACAAAGTAGAAAAACTATTAGATAAAAAAAAAATAAATAAATAAAAAAGATTTCCTTGTCTGTGCCCGGGTTTGAACCCTCAACCCTGTGAAGACCTGCTGATAGAAAAAACAATGCCTTAACCCAATGAGCTATACTATTCACTTTGAGCAGGCAGTCAATAAGCCTAATGAACCTACAGAGCTTCTTTTCCATACTTCAACACCATGTAACTCATATTAAAAGAACGCCAAACAAGTTTAAAAAAAAAAAAAATATATATATATAAAGCAATCTTTTAAATGCCTTAACTCATTGAGCTATCCTATACCCTTTGAGCAAGCAGTCAATAAGCCTAATGAACCTAAATGGCTTCTTTTCCATACTTCAACACCATGTAACTCATTAAAAGAACGCCAAACAAGTTTTAAAAAAAAAAACAACAAAGATATAAAGCAATCTTTTAAATGCCTTAACTCATTGAGCTATCCTATACCCTTTGTGTAAGCAGTCAATAAGCCTAATGAACCTACATGGTTTCTTTTCCATACTTCAACACCATGTAACTCATAATAAAAGAAGCCTAATGAACCAACTATGTAACTCATATTAAAAGAACGCCAAAAAAGTCTTTCAAAAAAAGACAAAGAAATAAAGAAATCTTTTAAACAGGTATTTTTAATTATCAAATAGATTTACAGTTTAATGTCACAAAGTAGAAAAACTATTAGATTAAAAAAAAAAAAAAAAAAAAAAAAGATTTCCTTGTCTGTGCCCGGGTTTGAACCCTCAACCCTGTGAAGACCTGCTGATAGAAAAAACAATGCCTTAACCCAATGAGCTATACTATTCACTTTGAGCAGGCAGTCAATAAGCCTAATGAACCTACATAGCTTCTTTTCCATACTTCAACACCATGTAACTCATATTAAAAGAACGCCAAACAAGTCTTTCAAAAAAAGACAAAGAAATAAAGCAATCTTTAAATGCTTAACCATGAGCTATCTATACTTTGAGCAGCAGTCAATAAGCCTAATGAACCTACAAGCTTTTTTCCATACTTCAACACCATGTAACTCATATTAAAAGAACGCCAAACAAGTCTTTCAAAAAAAATATAAAGCACCATGTAACTCATATTAAAAGAAGCCTAATGAACCAACTATGTAACTCATATTAAAAGAACGCCAAACAAGTCTTTCAAAAAAGACAAAGAAATAAAGCAATCTTTTAAACAGGTATTTTTAATTATCAAATAGATTTACAGTTTAATGTCACAAAGTAGAAAAACTATTAGATAAAAAAAAAAAAAAAAAAAAAAAAGATTTCCTTGTCTGTACCCGGGTTTGAACCCTCAACCCTGTGAAGACCTGCTGATAGAAAAAACAATGCTTAAACCAATGAGCTATACTATTCACTTTGAGCAGGCAGTCAATAAGCCTAATGAACCTACATAGCTTCTTTTCCATACTTCAACACCATGTAACTCATATTAAAAGAACGCCAAACAAGTTTCAAAAAAAAAAAAAAATAAAAAGAACTAATAACAACTATGTAACTCATATAAAAGAACGCCAAAAAGTCTTCAAAAAAGACAAAGAAATAAAGCAATCTTTTAAACAGGTTTTTTAATTATCAAATAGATTTACAGTTTAATGTCACAAAGTAGAAAAACTATTAGATAAAAAAAAAAAAAAAAAAAAAAGATTTCCTTGGCTGTGCTCAGGTTTGAACCCACAACCTTGTGAAGACCTGCTGATAGACAAAACAATGCCTTAACCCAATGAGCTATACTATTCACTTTGAGCAGGCAGTCAATAAGCCTAATGAACCTACATAGCTTCTTTTCCATACTTCAACACCATGTAACTCATATTAAAAGAACGCCAAACAAGTCTTTCAAAAAAAACAAAGATATAAAGCACCATGTAACTCATATTAAAAGAAGCCTAATGAACCAACTATGTAACTCATATTAAAAGAACGCCAAAAAAGTCTTTCAAAAAAGACAAAGAAATAAAGCAATCTTTTAAACAGGTATTTTTAATTATCAAATAGATTTACAGTTTAATGTCACAAAGTAGAAAAACTATTAGATAAAAAAAAAAAAAAAAAAAAAAGATTTCCTTGGCTGTGCTCAGGTTTGAACCCACAACCTTGTGAAGACCTGCTGATAGACAAAACAATGCCTTAACCCAATGAGCTATACTATTCACTTTGAGCAGGCAGTCAATAAGCCTAATGAACCTACATAGCTTCTTTTCCATACTTCAACACCATGTAACTCATATTAAAAGAACGCCAAACAAGTTTAAAAAAAAAAAAAAAACAAAGATATAAAGCAATCTTTTAAATGCCTTAACTCATTGAGCTATCCTATACCCTTTGTGTAAGCAGTCAATAAGCCTAATGAACCTACATGGTTTCTTTTCCATACTTCAACACCATGTAACTCATAATAAAAGAAGCCTAATGAACCAACTATGTAACTCATATTAAAAGAACGCCAAAAAAGTCTTTCAAAAAAAGACAAAGAAATAAAGCAATCTTTTAAATGCCTTAACCCAATGAGCTATACTATTCACTTTGAGCAGGCAGTCAATAAGCCTAATGAACCTACAGAGCTTCTTTTCCATACTTCAACACCATGTAACTCATATTAAAAGAACGCCAAACAAGTCTTTCAAAAAAAATATAAAGCACCATGTAACTCATATTAAAAGAAGCCTAATGAACCAACTATGTAACTCATATTAAAAGAACGCCAAACAAGTCTTTCAAAAAAGACAAAGAAATAAAGCAATCTTTTAAACAGGTCTTTTTAATTATCAAATAGATTTACAGTTTAATGTCACAAAGTAGAAAAACTATTAGAAAAAAAAAAAAAAAAAAAAAAAGATTTCCTTGGCTGTGCTCAGGTTTGAACCCACAACCTTGTGAAGACCTGCTGATAGACAAAACAATGCCTTAACCCAATGAGCTATACTATTCCTTGTGAGCAAGCAGTCAATAAGCCTAATGAACCTACATGGCTTCTTTTCCATACTTCAACAGCATGTAATTCATATTAAAAGAACGCCAATATAAAAGAAGCCTAATGAACCAACTATGTAACTCATTAAAAGAACGCCAAAAAAGTCTTTCAAAAAAAGACAAAGAAATAAAGCAATCTTTTAAACAGGTATTTTTAATTATCAAATAGATTTACAGTTTAATGTCACAAAGTAGAAAAACTATTAGATAAAAAAAAAATAAATAAATAAAAAAGATTTCCTTGTCTGTGCCCGGGTTTGAACCCTCAACCCTGTGAAGACCTGCTGATAGAAAAAACAATGCCTTAACCCAATGAGCTATACTATTCACTTTGAGCAGGCAGTCAATAAGCCTAATGAACCTACAGAGCTTCTTTTCCATACTTCAACACCATGTAACTCATATTAAAAGAACGCCAAACAAGTTTAAAAAAAAAAAAAATATATATATATAAAGCAATCTTTTAAATGCCTTAACTCATTGAGCTATCCTATACCCTTTGAGCAAGCAGTCAATAAGCCTAATGAACCTAAATGGCTTCTTTTCCATACTTCAACACCATGTAACTCATTAAAAGAACGCCAAACAAGTTTTAAAAAAAAAAACAACAAAGATATAAAGCAATCTTTTAAATGCCTTAACTCATTGAGCTATCCTATACCCTTTGTGTAAGCAGTCAATAAGCCTAATGAACCTACATGGTTTCTTTTCCATACTTCAACACCATGTAACTCATAATAAAAGAAGCCTAATGAACCAACTATGTAACTCATATTAAAAGAACGCCAAAAAAGTCTTTCAAAAAAAGACAAAGAAATAAAGAAATCTTTTAAACAGGTATTTTTAATTATCAAATAGATTTACAGTTTAATGTCACAAAGTAGAAAAACTATTAGATTAAAAAAAAAAAAAAAAAAAAAAAAGATTTCCTTGTCTGTGCCCGGGTTTGAACCCTCAACCCTGTGAAGACCTGCTGATAGAAAAAACAATGCCTTAACCCAATGAGCTATACTATTCACTTTGAGCAGGCAGTCAATAAGCCTAATGAACCTACATAGCTTCTTTTCCATACTTCAACACCATGTAACTCATATTAAAAGAACGCCAAACAAGTCTTTAAAAAAAAAACAAAGATATAAAGCAATCTTTTAAATGCCTTAACTCATTGAGCTATCCTATACCTTTGAGCAAGCAGTCAATAAGCCTAATGAACCTACAAGCTTTTTTCCATACTTCAACACCATGTAACTCATATTAAAAGAAGCCAAACAAGTCTTTCAAAAAAACAAAAATAAAGCAATCTTTAAATGCCTTAACTCATTGAGCTATCCTATACCCTTTGTAAGCAGTCAATAAGCTAATGAACTACATGGTTTCTTTTCCATACTTCAACACCATGTAACTCATAATAAAAGAAGCCTAATGAACCAACTATGTAACTCATATTAAAAGAACGCCAAAAAAGTCTTTCAAAAAAAGACAAAGAAATAAAGCAATCTTTTAAACAGGTATTTTTAATTATCAAATAGATTTACAGTTTAATGTCACAAAGTAGAAAAACTATTAGATAAAAAAAAAAAAAAAAAAAAAAAAGATTTCCTTGTCTGTGCCGGTTTGAACCCTCAACCTGTGAAGACCTGCTGATAGAAAAACAATGCTTAACCAATGAGCTATACTATTCACTTTGAGCAGGCAGTCAATAAGCCTAATGAACCTACATAGCTTCTTTTCCATACTTCAACACCATGTAACTCATATTAAAAGAACGCCAAACAAGTCTTTCAAAAAAAATATAAAGCACCATGTAACTCATATTAAAAGAAGCCTAATGAACCAACTATGTAACTCATATTAAAAGAACGCCAAAAAGTCTTTCAAAAAAGACAAAGAAATAAAGCAATCTTTTAAACAGGTATTTTTAATTATCAAATAGATTTACAGTTTAATGTCACAAAGTAGAAAAACTATTAGATAAAAAAAAAAAAAAAAAAAAAAAGATTTCCTTGTCTGTGCCCGGTTTGAACCCTCAACCTGTGAAGACCTGCTGATAGAAAAACAATGCCTTAACCCAATGAGCTATACTATTCACTTTGAGCAGGCAGTCAATAAGCCTAATGAACCTACATAGCTTCTTTTCCATACTTCAACACCATGTAACTCATATTAAAAGAACGCCAAACAAGTTTAAAAAAAAAAAAATATAAAGCAATGTAATCATATAAAAGAACCTAATGAACCAACTATTAAAAAAAAAAAAAAAAAAAAAAAAAAAAAAAAAAAAAAAAAAAAAAAAAAAAAAAAAAAAAAAAAAAAAAAATAAAGCAATCTTTAAATGCCTTAACCAATGAGCTATACTATTCACTTTGAGCAGGCAGTCAATAAGCCTAATGAACCTACAGAGCTTCTTTTCCATACTTCAACACCATGTAACTCATATTAAAAGAACGCCAAACAAGTCTTTCAAAAAAAATATAAGCACCATGTAACTCATATTAAAAGAAGCCTAATGAACCAACTATGTAACTCATATTAAAAGAACGCCAAACAAGTCTTTCAAAAAAGACAAAGAAATAAAGCAATCTTTTAAACAGGTCTTTTTAATTATCAAATAGATTTACAGTTTAATGTCACAAAGTAGAAAAACTATTAGAAAAAAAAAAAAAAAAAAAAAAAAGATTTCCTTGGCTGTGCTCAGGTTTGAACCCACAACCTTGTGAAGACCTGCTGATAGACAAAACAATGCCTTAACCCAATGAGCTATACTATTCCTTTGAGCAAGCAGTCAATAAGCCTAATGAACCTACATGGCTTCTTTTCCATACTTCAACAGCATGTAATTCATATTAAAAGAACGCCAATATAAAAGAAGCCTAATGAACCAACTATGTAACTCATTAAAAGAACGCCAAAAAAGTCTTTCAAAAAAAGACAAAGAAATAAAGCAATCTTTTAAACAGGTATTTTTAATTATCAAATAGATTTACAGTTTAATGTCACAAAGTAGAAAAACTATTAGATAAAAAAAAAATAAATAAATAAAAAAGATTTCCTTGTCTGTGCCCGGGTTTGAACCCTCAACCCTGTGAAGACCTGCTGATAGAAAAAACAATGCCTTAACCCAATGAGCTATACTATTCACTTTGAGCAGGCAGTCAATAAGCCTAATGAACCTACAGAGCTTCTTTTCCATACTTCAACACCATGTAACTCATATTAAAAGAACGCCAAACAAGTTTAAAAAAAAAAAAAAAAAAATATAAAGCAATCTTTTAAATGCCTTAACTCATTGAGCTATCCTATACCCTTTGAGCAAGCAGTCAATAAGCATAATGAACCTAAATGGCTTCTTTTCCATACTTCAACACCATGTAACTCATATTAAAAGAACGCCAAACAAGTTTTAAAAAAAAAACAACAAAGATATAAAGCAATCTTTTAAATGCCTTAACTCATTGAGCTATCCTATACCCTTTGTGTAAGCAGTCAATAAGCCTAATGAACCTACATGGTTTCTTTTCCATACTTCAACACCATGTAACTCATAATAAAAGAAGCCTAATGAACCAACTATGTAACTCATATTAAAAGAACGCCAAAAAAGTCTTTCAAAAAAAGACAAAGAAATAAAGAAATCTTTTAAACAGGTATTTTTAATTATCAAATAGATTTACAGTTTAATGTCACAAAGTAGAAAAACTATTAGATAAAAAAAAAAAAAAAAAAAAAAAAGATTTCCTTGTCTGTGCCCGGGTTTGAACCCTCAACCCTGTGAAGACCTGCTGATAGAAAAAACAATGCCTTAACCCAATGAGCTATACTATTCACTTTGAGCAGGCAGTCAATAAGCCTAATGAACCTACATAGCTTCTTTTCCATACTTCAACACCATGTAACTCATATTAAAAGAACGCCAAACAAGTCTTTAAAAAAAAAAAAAATAAAGCAATCTTTTAAATGCTTAACTCATGAGCTATCTATACCTTTGAGCAAGCAGTCAATAAGCCTAATGAACCTACAAGCTTTTTTCCATACTTCAACACCATGTAACTCATATTAAAAGAAGCCAAACAAGTCTTCAAAAAAACAAAAATAAAGCAATCTTTAAATGCTTAACTCATTGAGCTATCTATACCTTTGTAAGCAGTCAATAAGCCTAATGAACTACATGTTTTTTCCATACTTCAACACCATGTAACTCATAATAAAAGAAGCCTAATGAACCAACTATGTAACTCATATTAAAAGAACGCCAAAAAAGTCTTTCAAAAAAGACAAAGAAATAAAGCAATCTTTTAAACAGGTATTTTTAATTATCAAATAGATTTACAGTTTAATGTCACAAAGTAGAAAAACTATTAGATAAAAAAAAAAAAAAAAAAAAAAAAGATTTCCTTGTCTGTGCCGGTTTGAACCCTCAACCCTGTGAAGACCTGCTGATAGAAAAACAATGCCTTAACCCAATGAGCTATACTATTCACTTTGAGCAGGCAGTCAATAAGCCTAATGAACCTACATAGCTTCTTTTCCATACTTCAACACCATGTAACTCATATTAAAAGAACGCCAAACAAGTCTTTCAAAAAAAAAAATATAAAGCACCATGTAACTCATATTAAAAGAAGCCTAATGAACCAACTATGTAACTCATATTAAAAGAACGCCAAAAAGTCTTTCAAAAAAGACAAAGAAATAAAGCAATCTTTTAAACAGGTATTTTTAATTATCAAATAGATTTACAGTTTAATGTCACAAAGTAGAAAAACTATTAGATAAAAAAAAAAAAAAAAAAAAAAGATTTCCTTGTCTGTGCCGGTTTGAACCCTCAACCTGTGAAGACCTGCTGATAGAAAAAACAATGCCTTAACCCAATGAGCTATACTATTCACTTTGAGCAGGCAGTCAATAAGCCTAATGAACCTACATAGCTTCTTTTCCATACTTCAACACCATGTAACTCATATTAAAAGAACGCCAAACAAGTCTTTAAAAAAAAAACAAAGATATAAAGCACCATGTAACTCATATTAAAAGAAGCCTAATGAACCAACTATGTAACTCATATTAAAAGAACGCCAAAAAAGTCTTTCAAAAAAAGACAAAGAAATAAAGCAATCTTTTAAATGCCTTAACCCAATGAGCTATACTATTCACTTTGAGCAGGCAGTCAATAAGCCTAATGAACCTACAGAGCTTCTTTTCCATACTTCAACACCATGTAACTCATATTAAAAGAACGCCAAACAAGTCTTTCAAAAAAATATAAAGCACCATGTAACTCATATTAAAAGAAGCCTAATGAACCAACTATGTAACTCATATTAAAAGAACGCCAAACAAGTCTTTCAAAAAAGACAAAGAAATAAAGCAATCTTTTAAACAGGTCTTTTTAATTATCAAATAGATTTACAGTTTAATGTCACAAAGTAGAAAAACTATTAGAAAAAAAAAAAAAAAAAAAAAAAGATTTCCTTGGCTGTGCTCAGGTTTGAACCCACAACCTTGTGAAGACCTGCTGATAGACAAAACAATGCCTTAACCCAATGAGCTATACTATTCCTTGTGAGCAAGCAGTCAATAAGCCTAATGAACCTACATGGCTTCTTTTCCATACTTCAACAGCATGTAATTCATATTAAAAGAACGCCAATATAAAAGAAGCCTAATGAACCAACTATGTAACTCATTAAAAGAACGCCAAAAAAGTCTTTCAAAAAAAGACAAAGAAATAAAGCAATCTTTTAAACAGGTATTTTTAATTATCAAATAGATTTACAGTTTAATGTCACAAAGTAGAAAAACTATTAGATAAAAAAAAAATAAATAAATAAAAAAGATTTCCTTGTCTGTGCCCGGGTTTGAACCCTCAACCCTGTGAAGACCTGCTGATAGAAAAAACAATGCCTTAACCCAATGAGCTATACTATTCACTTTGAGCAGGCAGTCAATAAGCCTAATGAACCTACAGAGCTTCTTTTCCATACTTCAACACCATGTAACTCATATTAAAAGAACGCCAAACAAGTTTAAAAAAAAAAAAAATAATATATAAAGCAATCTTTTAAATGCCTTAACTCATTGAGCTATCCTATACCCTTTGAGCAAGCAGTCAATAAGCCTAATGAACCTAAATGGCTTCTTTTCCATACTTCAACACCATGTAACTCATTAAAAGAACGCCAAACAAGTTTTAAAAAAAAAAACAACAAAGATATAAAGCAATCTTTTAAATGCCTTAACTCATTGAGCTATCCTATACCCTTTGTGTAAGCAGTCAATAAGCCTAATGAACCTACATGGTTTCTTTTCCATACTTCAACACCATGTAACTCATAATAAAAGAAGCCTAATGAACCAACTATGTAACTCATATTAAAAGAACGCCAAAAAAGTCTTTCAAAAAAAGACAAAGAAATAAAGAAATCTTTTAAACAGGTATTTTTAATTATCAAATAGATTTACAGTTTAATGTCACAAAGTAGAAAAACTATTAGATTAAAAAAAAAAAAAAAAAAAAAAAAAAGATTTCCTTGTCTGTGCCCGGGTTTGAACCCTCAACCCTGTGAAGACCTGCTGATAGAAAAAACAATGCCTTAACCCAATGAGCTATACTATTCACTTTGAGCAGGCAGTCAATAAGCCTAATGAACCTACATAGCTTCTTTTCCATACTTCAACACCATGTAACTCATATTAAAAGAACGCCAAACAAGTTTTAAAAAAAAAAACAAAGATATAAAGCAATCTTTTAAATGCTTAACTCATTGAGCTATCCTATACCTTTGAGCAAGCAGTCAATAAGCCTAATGAACCTAAAGCTTTTTTCCATACTTCAACACCATGTAACTCATATAAAAGAAGCCAAACAAGTTTTAAAAAAAACAAAAATAAAGCAATCTTTTAAATGCCTTAACTCATTGAGCTATCCTATACCCTTTGTGTAAGCAGTCAATAAGCCTAATGAACTACATGGTTTCTTTTCCATACTTCAACACCATGTAACTCATAATAAAAGAAGCCTAATGAACCAACTATGTAACTCATATTAAAAGAACGCCAAAAAAGTCTTTCAAAAAAAGACAAAGAAATAAAGCAATCTTTTAAACAGTATTTTTAATTATCAAATAGATTTACAGTTTAATGTCACAAAGTAGAAAAACTATTAGATAAAAAAAAAAAAAAAAAAAAAAAAGATTTCCTTGTCTGTCCCGGTTTGAACCTCAACCTGTGAAGACCTGCTGATAGAAAAAAATGCTTAACCAATGAGCTATACTATTCACTTTGAGCAGGCAGTCAATAAGCCTAATGAACCTACATAGCTTCTTTTCCATACTTCAACACCATGTAACTCATATTAAAAGAACGCCAAACAAGTCTTTCAAAAAAAATATAAAGCACCATGTAACTCATATTAAAAGAAGCCTAATGAACCAACTATGTAACTCATATTAAAAGAACGCCAAAAAGTCTTTCAAAAAAGACAAAGAAATAAAGCAATCTTTTAAACAGGTTTTTTAATTATCAAATAGATTTACAGTTTAATGTCACAAAGTAGAAAAACTATTAGATAAAAAAAAAAAAAAAAAAAAAAAGATTTCCTTGCTGTGCCGGTTTGAACCCCAACCTGTGAAGACCTGCTGATAGAAAAACAATGCCTTAACCCAATGAGCTATACTATTCACTTTGAGCAGGCAGTCAATAAGCCTAATGAACCTACATAGCTTCTTTTCCATACTTCAACACCATGTAACTCATATTAAAAGAACGCCAAACAAGTCTTTCAAAAAAAAAAATATAAGCACCATGTAACTCATATTAAAAGAAGCCTAATGAACCAACTATGTAACTCATATTAAAAGAACGCCAAAAAGTCTTTCAAAAAAGACAAAGAAATAAAGCAATCTTTTAAACAGGTTTTTTAATTATCAAATAGATTTACAGTTTAATGTCACAAAGTAGAAAAACTATTAGATAAAAAAAAAAAAAAAAAAAAAAGATTTCCTTGTCTGTGCCGGTTTGAACCCCAACCTGTGAAGACCTGCTGATAGAAAAACAATGCCTTAACCCAATGAGCTATACTATTCACTTTGAGCAGGCAGTCAATAAGCCTAATGAACCTACATAGCTTCTTTTCCATACTTCAACACCATGTAACTCATATTAAAAGAACGCCAAACAAGTCTTTCAAAAAAAAACAAAGATATAAAGCACCATGTAACTCATATTAAAAGAAGCCTAATGAACCAACTATGTAACTCATATTAAAAGAACGCCAAAAAAGTCTTTCAAAAAAAGACAAAGAAATAAAGCAATCTTTTAAACAGGTATTTTTAATTATCAAATAGATTTACAGTTTAATGTCACAAAGTAGAAAAACTATTAGATAAAAAAAAAATAAATAAATAAAAAAGATTTCCTTGTCTGTGCCCGGGTTTGAACCCTCAACCCTGTGAAGACCTGCTGATAGAAAAAACAATGCCTTAACCCAATGAGCTATACTATTCACTTTGAGCAGGCAGTCAATAAGCCTAATGAACCTACATAGCTTCTTTTCCATACTTCAACACCATGTAACTCATATTAAAAGAACGCCAAACAAGTTTAAAAAAAAAAAAAAACAAAGATATAAAGCAATCTTTTAAATGCCTTAACTCATTGAGCTATCCTATACCCTTTGAGCAAGCAGTCAATAAGCCTAATGAACCTAAATGGCTTCTTTTCCATACTTCAACACCATGTAACTCATTAAAAGAACGCCAAACAAGTTTTAAAAAAAAAACAACAAAGATATAAAGCAATCTTTTAAATGCCTTAACTCATTGAGCTATCCTATACCCTTTGTGTAAGCAGTCAATAAGCCTAATGAACCTACATGGTTTCTTTTCCATACTTCAACACCATGTAACTCATAATAAAAGAAGCCTAATGAACCAACTATGTAACTCATATTAAAAGAACGCCAAAAAAGTCTTTCAAAAAAAGACAAAGAAATAAAGCAATCTTTTAAATGCCTTAACCCAATGAGCTATACTATTCACTTTGAGCAGGCAGTCAATAAGCCTAATGAACCTACAGAGCTTCTTTTCCATACTTCAACACCATGTAACTCATATTAAAAGAACGCCAAACAAGTCTTTCAAAAAAAATATAAAGCACCATGTAACTCATATTAAAAGAAGCCTAATGAACCAACTATGTAACTCATATTAAAAGAACGCCAAACAAGTCTTTCAAAAAAGACAAAGAAATAAAGCAATCTTTTAAACAGGTCTTTTTAATTATCAAATAGATTTACAGTTTAATGTCACAAAGTAGAAAAACTATTAGAAAAAAAAAAAAAAAAAAAAAAAGATTTCCTTGGCTGTGCTCAGGTTTGAACCCACAACCTTGTGAAGACCTGCTGATAGACAAAACAATGCCTTAACCCAATGAGCTATACTATTCCTTGTGAGCAAGCAGTCAATAAGCCTAATGAACCTACATGGCTTCTTTTCCATACTTCAACAGCATGTAATTCATATTAAAAGAACGCCAATATAAAAGAAGCCTAATGAACCAACTATGTAACTCATTAAAAGAACGCCAAAAAAGTCTTTCAAAAAAAGACAAAGAAATAAAGCAATCTTTTAAACAGGTATTTTTAATTATCAAATAGATTTACAGTTTAATGTCACAAAGTAGAAAAACTATTAGATAAAAAAAAAAATAAATAAATAAAAAAGATTTCCTTGTCTGTGCCCGGGTTTGAACCCTCAACCCTGTGAAGACCTGCTGATAGAAAAAACAATGCCTTAACCCAATGAGCTATACTATTCACTTTGAGCAGGCAGTCAATAAGCCTAATGAACCTACAGAGCTTCTTTTCCATACTTCAACACCATGTAACTCATATTAAAAGAACGCCAAACAAGTTTAAAAAAAAAAAATATATATATATATAAAGCAATCTTTTAAATGCCTTAACTCATTGAGCTATCCTATACCCTTTGAGCAAGCAGTCAATAAGCCTAATGAACCTAAATGGCTTCTTTTCCATACTTCAACACCATGTAACTCATTAAAAGAACGCCAAACAAGTTTTAAAAAAAAAAACAACAAAGATATAAAGCAATCTTTTAAATGCCTTAACTCATTGAGCTATCCTATACCCTTTGTGTAAGCAGTCAATAAGCCTAATGAACCTACATGGTTTCTTTTCCATACTTCAACACCATGTAACTCATAATAAAAGAAGCCTAATGAACCAACTATGTAACTCATATTAAAAGAACGCCAAAAAAGTCTTTCAAAAAAAGACAAAGAAATAAAGAAATCTTTTAAACAGGTATTTTTAATTATCAAATAGATTTACAGTTTAATGTCACAAAGTAGAAAAACTATTAGATTAAAAAAAAAAAAAAAAAAAAAAAAAAGATTTCCCTGTCTGTGCCCGGGTTTGAACCCTCAACCCTGTGAAGACCTGCTGATAGAAAAAACAATGCCTTAACCCAATGAGCTATACTATTCACTTTGAGCAGGCAGTCAATAAGCCTAATGAACCTACATAGCTTCTTTTCCATACTTCAACACCATGTAACTCATATTAAAAGAACGCCAAACAAGTCTTTAAAAAAAAAAACAAAGATATAAAGCAATCTTTTAAATGCCTTAACTCATTGAGCTATCCTATACCCTTTGAGCAAGCAGTCAATAAGCCTAATGAACCTACATAGCTTTTTTTTCCATACTTCAACACCATGTAACTCATATTAAAAGAAGGCCAAACAAGTCTTTCAAAAAAGACCAAGAAATAAAGCAATCTTTTAAATGCCTTAACTCATTGAGCTATCCTATACCCTTTGTGTAAGCAGTCAATAAGCCTAATGAACTTACATGGTTTCTTTTCCATACTTCAACACCATGTAACTCATAATAAAAGAAGCCTAATGAACCAACTATGTAACTCATATTAAAAGAACGCCAAAAAAGTCTTTCAAAAAAAGACAAAGAAATAAAGCAATCTTTTAAACAGGTATTTTTAATTATCAAATAGATTTACAGTTTAATGTCACAAAGTAGAAAAACTATTAGATAAAAAAAAAAAAAAAAAAAAAAAAAAAGATTTCCTTGTCTGTACCCGGGTTTGAACCCTCAACCCTGTGAAGACCTGCTGATAGAAAAAACGATGGCTTAAACCAATGAGCTATACTATTCACTTTGAGCAGGCAGTCAATAAGCCTAATGAACCTACATAGCTTCTTTTCCATACTTCAACACCATGTAACTCATATTAAAAGAACGCCAAACAAGTCTTTCAAAAAAAATATGAAGCACCATGTAACTCATATTAAAAGAAGCCTAATGAACCAACTATGTAACTCATATTAAAAGAACGCCAAACAAGTCTTTCAAAAAAGACAAAGAAATAAAGCAATCTTTTAAACAGGTCTTTTTAATTATCAAATAGATTTACAGTTTAATGTCACAAAGTAGAAAAACTATTAGATAAAAAAAAAAAAAAAAAAAAAAAAGATTTCCTTGGCTGTGCTCAGGTTTGAACCCACAACCTTGTGAAGACCTGCTGATAGACAAAACAATGCCTTAACCCAATGAGCTATACTATTCACTTTGACAGGCAGTCAATAAGCCTAATGAACCTACATAGCTTCTTTTCCATACTTCAACACCATGTAACTCATATTAAAAGAACGCCAAACAAGTCTTTCAAAAAAAAACAAAGATATAAAGCACCATGTAACTCATATTAAAAGAAGCCTAATGAACCAACTATGTAACTCATATTAAAAGAACGCCAAACAAGTTTAAAAAAAAAAAAAAAAACAAAGATATAAAGCAATCTTTTAAATGCCTTAACTCATTGAGCTATCCTATACCCTTTGAGCAAGCAGTCAATAAGCCTAATGAACCTACATGGCTTCTTTTCCATACTTCAACAGCATGTAATTCATATTAAAAGAACGCCAATATAAAAGAAGCCTAATGAACCAACTATGTAACTCATTAAAAGAACGCCAAAAAAGTCTTTCAAAAAAAGACAAAGAAATAAAGCAATCTTTTAAACAGGTATTTTTAATTATCAAATAGATTTACAGTTTAATGTCACAAAGTAGAAAAACTATTAGATAAAAAAAAAAATAAATAAATAAAAAAGATTTCCTTGTCTGTGCCCGGGTTTGAACCCTCAACCCTGTGAAGACCTGCTGATAGAAAAAACAATGCCTTAACCCAATGAGCTATACTATTCACTTTGAGCAGGCAGTCAATAAGCCTAATGAACCTACAGAGCTTCTTTTCCATACTTCAACACCATGTAACTCATATTAAAAGAACGCCAAACAAGTTTAAAAAAAAAAAAAATATATATATAAAGCAATCTTTTAAATGCCTTAACTCATTGAGCTATCCTATACCCTTTGAGCAAGCAGTCAATAAGCCTAATGAACCTAAATGGCTTCTTTTCCATACTTCAACACCATGTAACTCATTAAAAGAACGCCAAACAAGTCTTTCAAAAAAAAACAAAGATATAAAGCACCATGTAACTCATATTAAAAGAAGCCTAATGAACCAACTATGTAACTCATATTAAAAGAACGCCAAAAAAGTCTTTCAAAAAAAGACAAAGAAATAAAGCAATCTTTTAAACAGGTATTTTTAATTATCAAATAGATTTACAGTTTAATGTCACAAAGTAGAAAAACTATTAGATAAAAAAAAAAAAAAAAAAAAAAGATTTCCTGTCTGTGCCCGGTTTGAACCCTCAACCCTGTAAGACCTGCTGATAGAAAAAACAATGCCTTAACCCAATGAGCTATACTATTCACTTTGACAGGCAGTCAATAAGCCTAATGAACCTACATAGCTTCTTTTCCATACTTCAACACCATGTAACTCATATTAAAAGAACGCCAAACAAGTCTTTCAAAAAAAAACAAAGATATAAAGACCATGTAACTCATATTAAAAGAAGCCTAATGAACCAACTATGTAACTCATATTAAAAGAACGCCAAAAAAGTCTTTCAAAAAAGACAAAGAAATAAAGCAATCTTTTAAACAGGTATTTTTAATTATCAAATAGATTTACAGTTTAATGTCACAAAGTAGAAAAACTATTAGATAAAAAAAAAATAAATAAATAAAAAAGATTTCCTTGTCTGTGCCCGGGTTTGAACCCTCAACCCTGTGAAGACCTGCTGATAGAAAAAACAATGCCTTAACCCAATGAGCTATACTATTCACTTGAGCAGGCAGTCAATAAGCCTAATGAACCTACATAGCTTCTTTTCCATACTTCAACACCATGTAACTCATATTAAAAGAACGCCAAACAAGTTTAAAAAAAAAAAAAAAACAAAGATATAAAGCAATCTTTTAAATGCCTTAACTCATTGAGCTATCCTATACCCTTTGAGCAAGCAGTCAATAAGCCTAATGAACCTAAATGGCTTCTTTTCCATACTTCAACACCATGTAACTCATTAAAAGAACGCCAAACAAGTTTTAAAAAAAACAACAACAAAGATATAAAGCAATCTTTTAAATGCCTTAACTCATTGAGCTATCCTATACCCTTTGTGTAAGCAGTCAATAAGCCGAATGAACCTACATGGTTTCTTTTCCATACTTCAACACCATGTAACTCATAATAAAAGAAGCCTAATGAACCAACTATGTAACTCATATTAAAAGAACGCCAAAAAAGTCTTTCAAAAAAAGACAAAGAAATAAAGCAATCTTTTAAATGCCTTAACCCAATGAGCTATACTATTCACTTTGAGCAGGCAGTCAATAAGCCTAATGAACCTACAGAGCTTCTTTTCCATACTTCAACACCATGTAACTCATATTAAAAGAACGCCAAACAAGTCTTTCAAAAAAAATATAAAGCACCATGTAACTCATATTAAAAGAAGCCTAATGAACCAACTATGTAACTCATATTAAAAGAACGCCAAACAAGTCTTTCAAAAAAGACAAAGAAATAAAGCAATCTTTTAAACAGGTCTTTTTAATTATCAAATAGATTTACAGTTTAATGTCACAAAGTAGAAAAACTATTAGAAAAAAAAAAAAAAAAAAAAAAAAGATTTCCTTGGCTGTGCTCAGGTTTGAACCCACAACCTTGTGAAGACCTGCTGATAGACAAAACAATGCCTTAACCCAATGAGCTATACTATTCCTTGTGAGCAAGCAGTCAATAAGCCTAATGAACCTACATGGCTTCTTTTCCATACTTCAACAGCATGTAATTCATATTAAAAGAACGCCAATATAAAAGAAGCCTAATGAACCAACTATGTAACTCATTAAAAGAACGCCAAAAAAGTCTTTCAAAAAAAGACAAAGAAATAAAGCAATCTTTTAAACAGGTATTTTTAATTATCAAATAGATTTACAGTTTAATGTCACAAAGTAGAAAAACTATTAGATAAAAAAAAAAATAAATAAATAAAAAAGATTTCCTTGTCTGTGCCCGGGTTTGAACCCTCAACCCTGTGAAGACCTGCTGATAGAAAAAACAATGCCTTAACCCAATGAGCTATACTATTCACTTTGAGCAGGCAGTCAATAAGCCTAATGAACCTACAGAGCTTCTTTTCCATACTTCAACACCATGTAACTCATATTAAAAGAACGCCAAACAAGTTTAAAAAAAATAAAAAAATAAAAAAATATAAAGCAATCTTTTAAATGCCTTAACTCATTGAGCTATCCTATACCCTTTGAGCAAGCAGTCAATAAGCCTAATGAACCTAAATGGCTTCTTTTCCATACTTCAACACCATGTAACTCATTAAAAGAACGCCAAACAAGTTTTAAAAAAAAAAACAACAAAGATATAAAGCAATCTTTTAAATGCCTTAACTCATTGAGCTATCCTATACCCTTTGTGTAAGCAGTCAATAAGCCTAATGAACCTACATGGTTTCTTTTCCATACTTCAACACCATGTAACTCATAATAAAAGAAGCCTAATGAACCAACTATGTAACTCATATTAAAAGAACGCCAAAAAAGTCTTTCAAAAAAAGACAAAGAAATAAAGCAATCTTTTAAATGCCTTAACCCAATGAGCTATACTATTCACTTTGAGCAGGCAGGCAATAAGCCTAATGAACCTACAGAGCTTCTTTTCCATACTTCAACACCATGTAACTCATATTAAAAGAACGCCAAACAAGTCTTTCAAAAAAAATATAAAGCACCATGTAACTCATATTAAAAGAAGCCTAATGAACCAACTATGTAACTCATATTAAAAGAACGCCAAACAAGTCTTTCAAAAAAGACAAAGAAATAAAGCAATCTTTTAAACAGGTCTTTTTAATTATCAAATAGATTTACAGTTTAATGTCACAAAGTAGAAAAACTATTAGAAAAAAAAAAAAAAAAAAAAAAAGATTTCCTTGGCTGTGCTCAGGTTTGAACCCACAACCTTGTGAAGACCTGCTGATAGACAAAACAATGCCTTAACCCAATGAGCTATACTATTCCTTGTGAGCAAGCAGTCAATAAGCCTAATGAACCTACATGGCTTCTTTTCCATACTTCAACAGCATGTAATTCATATTAAAAGAACGCCAATATAAAAGAAGCCTAATGAACCAACTATGTAACTCATTAAAAGAACGCCAAAAAAGTCTTTCAAAAAAAGACAAAGAAATAAAGCAATCTTTTAAACAGGTATTTTTAATTATCAAATAGATTTACAGTTTAATGTCACAAAGTAGAAAAACTATTAGATAAAAAAAAAAAAATAAATAAAAAAGATTTCCTTGTCTGTGCCCGGGTTTGAACCCTCAACCCTGTGAAGACCTGCTGATAGAAAAAACAATGCCTTAACCCAATGAGCTATACTATTCACTTTGAGCAGGCAGTCAATAAGCCTAATGAACCTACAGAGCTTCTTTTCCATACTTCAACACCATGTAACTCATATTAAAAGAACGCCAAACAAGTTTAAAAAAAAAAAAAAAAATATATAAAGCAATCTTTTAAATGCCTTAACTCATTGAGCTATCCTATACCCTTTGAGCAAGCAGTCAATAAGCCTAATGAACCTAAATGGCTTCTTTTCCATACTTCAACACCATGTAACTCATTAAAAGAACGCCAAACAAGTTTTAAAAAAAAAACAACAAAGATATAAAGCAATCTTTTAAATGCCTTAACTCATTGAGCTATCCTATACCCTTTGTGTAAGCAGTCAATAAGCCTAATGAACCTACATGGTTTCTTTTCCATACTTCAACACCATGTAACTCATAATAAAAGAAGCCTAATGAACCAACTATGTAACTCATATTAAAAGAACGCCAAAAAAGTCTTTCAAAAAAAGACAAAGAAATAAAAGCAATCTTTTAAACAGGTATTTTTAATTATCAAATAGATTTACAGTTTAATGTCACAAAGTAGAAAAACTATTAGATAAAAAAAAAAATAAAAAAAAAAAAAAAGATTCCTTGTCTGTGCCCGGTTTGAACCCTCAACCTGTGAAGACCTGCTGATAGAAAAAACAATGCCTTAACCAATGAGCTATACTACTTGAGC
>JBCEWE010001360.1:0-29412 GCA_039877035.1 Silurus lanzhouensis
GACTTTCTACACCGTTTTAGTACACATTTTGCAGTATGTAACAGTTTTAACGAACATATGATTATGAATAAGAAAATCCATGTTATAGATAAAACCATCATTTTTTTATTTATTAAGTCAAATTTTTGTCAAACATGCGTTGAAATATGATATCTCAGCAAAAACATGTAAACGTATCATGCGCAAGTGCATGTTGTAGGTGCAAATATGCATTGCTTCGAAAACCGCTTTCTCTTCGTCCTAGCCGGCTGAGACTTGCGGAATCGCATTTTAGGATCCTGAGAAGTTCAGTTTGACAGCACATTCTCGGCTCTACCAATGCTAATGTGTTGATTAGTTTTTAATGAATTATGACTTTCTAGACTATTTCCGTACACATCTTCTAACAGTTTTTTCGTACTTTTTTTACAGTATGTAAGAGTTTTTCATGAAATTATGATTAAGGAAATTAAATTAATATTTTCATAATAACAATCATATATTTTATTTTTTATTTTTTTTTATTGTTGTCCAAATATGATTTGCTATGTCACTTTTGTTTTTTTTAACTTGCTGCTATTTTTGACGTTTCATTATTAAAAGTCTTCAAATTATGAAAATTGATAAAACAATAAAATTCGTATTTAAAAAAAAAAAAGGAAAAAATAAAAAAAATGTTTCACAAATTGCACATTTTTTATTGGTTTACTTAAAAAGAATTTCTGAAATGAAAATTCATATTTTCTTTATCATATTTTTTTATAAAAAAGGATTATAAATATAATTATTTTTTATCACAATTTTCGTCTTTTATTCATTTTCATACATTTTTATTTAAAAAGTCATATTTTTGTCAAAACATTGTCATTTAAACTTTTTATATTTTTAACGGTTATTAATAAAAATTATGTTTATGAAAAAAAATTTTTTTTTAAATATCAAATTTTTATGAGAAAATAATTGTATTTTCAAAACGTCATTTGTAATGACACTTTTTGTTTTTCAGTCACTTATTGCACTTTTTAAAGGTTTTTCATTAAATGATGCTTCTGAATTTAAACATTCATATTTCATAATAACTATTATTTGCTAATCCAATAAACATAAACTAGTTTTCATTGCAAACTAGTTTTCATTGCATCTTTTTAATTCAAATATGCAAAGCAATATCAAAAACCAAATTTCATACTTCAATAACTATTATAAAAATACTTCATAATTTTGTCAAAACACGTTTTGTCATGTCACTGTTTTTATTTTGATTTGCACTTTTAAAATGTTTCATGGAAAAAAGTTATGAAAAAGTCATTTGAGAGTTTTTTAATGTCACTTTTTGTTTCACTTATCCTTATTGCACTTTATAAAATGATGCTTCTGAATTTTAAAAATTAACACTTCGAATTTATATTATTTAAAAAAAAAACATTTATGTCTAAAAAAGAAGATTTGTCTAAACATGATTTGTCACCTCTTCTTTAACATATTCCACTTTTGAACAATTTTTATAATATTATATACATTACTATTATATAATATTATAAAAAGTCATTTTTATGTCAAAACGTAATTTTCATGTGACTTGCTTTTCTATCATTATCATATTTTATTCAAAATTTTTGATTTTTGCAAAAGCACGTCACAATTTCTTTTTGTTAATCTACTGCATTTTTCGACGGTTTTTCGTGGTTATGTTTCTGAATAAAAACATTTTATATTTTTATAATAACTTTATGAAAATAAATAAAATAAATACTAATTGGGGTGGGGTGTGTGCACTTACCCGATTCGGCTCGTCCTTATATATGTTCAGACACCTCATCCAAACACAGAGCCGGCGAAAACGGTCTGTTGTCTCTGATCCTGCCTTTCCTCACCCTGAACATCAGCTTAAATCTCGTTCTGCTAAGTTTTTGGGCGCCTTTTTTTCCACATTATGGTATTACCCAGTTGTGGAATCAGATAGAAGTCACCCATTATCGCGTGGCCACCTTCATTAATGAAACCCTCATCGCTCTTGATGGTATGCGTACTGAGCTCACTGCTTTGCGCCTGACAATCCTACAGAATAGATTAGCTTTAGATATCTTGCTGGCTGAAAAGGGAGGCGTATGTGCATTGGTGGGGCATAGTGGGGGAAAGTAAACTTTTTTTGGGATGAAATATTGCATATGAATATGTACAGTTATTTGTTCATACATTTTTATGATTTAAAATTATTTAAATTTTGATGTCAAAACAATGTCATGTGACGTTTTCATTCAAGTTTCATTTAACTTTTCAACAGTTATTAATGAAAAATATGTTAAGATCAAAACGTCTATTTAATAAATATCAAATTTTTATGAGAAACATAATTGTCTAGTTAAAACATGATTTGTAATG
This sequence comes from Silurus lanzhouensis, assembly GCA_039877035.1. Classification (NCBI taxonomy): domain Eukaryota; kingdom Metazoa; phylum Chordata; class Actinopteri; order Siluriformes; family Siluridae; genus Silurus; species Silurus lanzhouensis. The sequence goes on from JBCEWE010001360.1 coordinate 2,362, forward strand.
TCACTTTTTTGTTTTTCAATCACTTATTGCATTTTTAAAAGGTTTTTCATTTAATTATCCCACTGATTTTGAACAATCATATTTCAAAATAACTATTTGCTAATCAAAAAAATTCATAAATTTGTCAAAGCTATGTTTTATCGCATGCTTGTGATTCAAAACTAATATTTCATACTTCAATAACTATAATAAATAGTAATTTTTTTGTCAAAACATGATTTGTCATGTCACTATTTTCTTTTTTCTTATGATTTGCACTTTTTAACTTTTTCATAAAAAAAAAAGTTATTAAGAAAGGTAGATATGTTGTGACCAAATGGAAAGGGAGTAAGGCTAGGAACATTGGAGGTGAGTTTAAACTGTTTTATTATGGTGTGGATGGAAAGAGAAATGATGTAGGGGTGATTCTGAAGGAAGAGTACAATGAGAGTGTAGTGGAAGTGAAGAGAGTTTCTGATAGGGTGATGATCGTGAAGGTGGAAGTTGAAAGGATGATGATAAATGTCATGAGTGCCTATGCTCCACAAGTTGGCTGTGAGATGGAGGAGAAGGAAAGATTCTGGAGTGAATTAGATGAAGTGGTAGATGAAGTACCTAGGAAAGAACGATTGGTGATTGGGGCAGACTTTAATGGTCATGTAGGTGAAGGGAACAGAGGTGATGAGGAGGTGATGGGTAGGTATGGTTTTAAGGAGAGGAATGTGTAGGGGCAGATAGTGGTAGATTTTGCTAAATGGATGGAAATGGCAGTGTTGAACACCTATTTTAAGAAGAAGGAGGATCATATGGTGACGTATAAGAGTGGGGGAAGGTGCACACAGGTGGACTATGTGCTATGTAGGAGATGCAACCTGAAGGAGATTGGAGACTCTAAGGTGTTGGCAGGGGACAGTGTAGCTAGACAGCATCGGATGGTGGTCTGTAGGATGGTTGTGGAGGCTAAGAAGAAGAGGAGAAGAGTGAGGACTGAATAAAGAATAAGATGGTGGAAACTGAAGGAGTATTTGGTGTTATATCTGGAAATAGAAAGCAAGACAAGGAGCCGTGGTGGTGGAATGAGGAAGTACAGGAGAGCATAAGGAGAAAGAGGTTGGCAAAACAGAAGTGGGAAAGACCAGGGCAGTCTCACCCCACAGCGTCACATATCGACGCTGTGGATGTTGCGTCGGACGCCGTCCAAATCCGACGCCGAGGGTACCCCCTTCGCGACGCTTTTCGACGTAGAGAGACGGTACCTCCCTTCGCCTCGCTTTTCTACGCAGATGGTTGAGAGCCTGTGTGCTACACTTTTCAACGCAGATCGCTGTCCTATACACTGAAAAAAGTATTATCTATCATAATAAGTGTACAGGAATAATTTTTTAATTTTTAAAAATCCTGAAGCTGTCCGTAGCCCTAACCCTAACCCTAACCCTAACCCAAACCCTAACCCAAACCCTAACCCGAACCCTAACCCTAACCCTAACCCGAACCCTAACCCTAACCCAAACCCTAACCTTAACCCGTAAATGGGGTCCCATCCATCTGCGTTAAAAACGAAGCGAAGGGTTTCCCGTCCCTCTACGTCGAAAAGCGCCGTGAAGGGGGTACCCTCGGCGTCGGATGTGGACGCCGTCCGACGCAACATCCACATCGTCGATAAGTGACGATGTGGGGTGAGACTGTGTTGGAAAGACAGAGTGATGAGAAAAGTAGGCAGGAGTACAAGTAGATGCGGCAGCAGGTAAAGAGGGATGTGGCGAAAGCCAAGGAAAGGGCATATGAGGAGCTGTATGAGCGGTTGGACCCTAAGGTAGGAGATAAAGATTTATACCGATTGGCCAGGCAGAGGGACCGAGCTGGGAAGGATGTGCTGCAAGTTAGAGCAGTAAAGGATGGAAATGGAAATGTGTTGACTAGTGAGGAGAGTGTGTTAAGAAGGTGGAGGGAGTATTTTAAGAAGCTGATGAATGAGGAAAATCAGAGAGAGAGAAGGTTGAATGATGTGGAGTTGGTGAAGCAGGATGTAGATAGGATTAGTAAGGAGGAAGTGAGAGCAGCGATTAAAAGGATGAAGAGTGGAAGGACCAGATGACATACCGGTAGAAGCGTGGAGATTTTTAGGAGAGATGGCAGTGGAGTTTTTAACCAGATTGTTTAACAGGATTTTGGAAGGTGAGAAGATGCCTGAGGAATGGAAAAGAAGTGTGCTGGTACCGATCTTTAAGCATAAGGGAGATGTGCAGACCTGCAGTATCTACAGGGGACTTATGTTGATCAGTCACACCATGAAGTTATGGGACAGAGTAGTGGAAGCCTGGCTGAGAGAAGAGGTGACCATCTGTGAGCAACAGTATGGTTTCATGCTGAGGAAGGGCACCACAGATGCCTTATTTGCGTTGAGGATGTTGATGGAGAAGTATAGATAATGACAGAAGGAATTGCATTGGGTATTTGTGGATTTAGAGAAAGCGTGCGACAGAGTGCCAAGAGAGGAGTTTGTGGTATTGTATGAGGAAGTCAGGTGTGTCAGAGAAGTATGTGAGGGTGGTGCAGGACATGTAAGAGGACAGTGTGACGGCAGTGAAGTGTGCAGTAGGTACGACAGACTGGTTCAGGGTGAAGGCCCTAAGCCCTTTCCTGTTTGCAGTGGTGATGGACAGGTTGACGGATGAGGTCAGACAGGAGTCTTCCTGGACTATGATGTTTGCGGATGATATTGTGATTTGTGGTGAGAGTAGGGAGCAGGTTGAGAAGAGCCTGGAGAGGTGGAGATATGCGCTGGAGAGAAGGGGAATGAAAGTCAGTAGGAGTAAGACAAAGTACATGTGTGTGAATGAGAGGGAGGGCAATGGAGTGGTGCGGTTGCAGAGAGAAGAGCTGTTGAAGATGGAGGAGTTCAGGTACCTGGGGTCAACAGTGCAAAGTATTGGAGAGTGTGTTAGAGAAGTGAAGAAAAGAGTGCAGGCAGGGCGGAGTGGGTGGAGAAGAGTGACAGGAGTGATTTGTGATAGTAGGGTATCTGCAAGAATGAAAGGGAAAGTTTATAGGACTGTGGTGAGACCTGCGATGTTGTATGGATTAGAGACAGTGGCATTGAGTAAAAGGCCGAAGGCAGAAGAGCTGAAGATGTTAAGGTTTTCGTTTGGGAGTGACGAGGATGGACAAGATTAGAAATGAGTTTATTAGAGGGACAGCGCATGTAGGATGTTTTAATGACAAGGTGAGGGAGGCGAGATTGAGATGGTTTGGACATGTGCAGAAGAGGGATATGAATTATATTGGCAGAAGAATGCTGAGGCTGGAGCCACCAGGTAGTTGGTGTGAAAGAGGCAGATGTAGAGGACAGGGTGGTATGGAGACGGATGATCCGCTGTGGCGACCCCTAATGGGAGCAGACGAAAGAAAAAGAATGTTTTTGGCAAAACGTGAATTGTCATGTTCTGTATTTGCACTTTTATATTAACTTTTTCTGATGATTATGAAAATGAATATTGTCAGAACTAATTTTAATGAAAAGCTGCTTTCTCTTCAATGAGACTTGCGGAATCGAATTTTCAGATCCTGAGAAGTTCAGTTTTGACAGCACTTACAAGGCTCTTCCAAAGATAATGTGTTGATTAGTTTTTAATAAAAGAATAAATAAATAAATAAACAAATAAAAAAAAAATAAAAAAAAAAATATTTTTAAAAAATAAAAAATATGCATTGCTTGGAAAAACCGCTTTCTCTTCGCTTTCTCTTCTTGCCGGCTGAGATTTGCGGAATCGCAGTTTTAAATTCTGAGAAGATCAGTTTTGACAGCACATACACGGCTCTGCTAAATCTAATGTGTTAGTTTTGAATGAGTTATGACTTTCTACACCATTTTCGGACATATTTTACAGTTTGAAACAGTTTTACGAAATTATGAGTATGAAATCGATATTTTCATAATAACCGTCATATTTTTATTTATTGTCCTATTTTTGTCAAAACATGCTTCGTTTGTAATGTCATAAAAAACATGTAAAAGTATCGTGGTCAGCTGCATGTTGTAGGTGCAAATATGCATTGCTTCAAAAAACCGCTTTCTCTTCGTCCTAGCCGGCTGAGACTTGCGGAATCGCATTTTAAGATCCTGAGAAATTGAGTTTTGACTTTCACGGCTCTGCTAAACATGAGGTGTCGATTAGTTTTTAATGAATTATGACTTTCAACACTTTTTCCTTACACATTTTACAGTATTTAACAGTTTTTCATGAAAATATGAGTATGAAAATGAAAATCCTAATTTTCATAAAAAAACAATTATTTAATTATTGACATATTTTTGTCAAAACATGCTTTCGTATGTGATATCTCATCAAAAACATGTAAAAGTATCATGCTCAAAGTGCATGTTGTAGTAACAAATATGCATTGCTTTAAAAAAACGCTTTCTCTTCGTCCTAGCCGGCTGAGACTTGCGGAATCGCATTTTAAGATCCTGAGTAATTCAGTTTTGACAGCACATTCAGGCTCTGCTAAACATGAGGTGTCGATTAGTTTTTAATGAATTAGGACTTTCTATACTATTTTAGTACACATTTTGCAGTATGTAAAAGTTTTAACGAAAATATGATTATGAATATGAAAATCCATATTATAGATAAAAACCATTATTCTTTTATTTATTAAGTCAAATTTTTGGCAAAACATGCTTTGAAATATGATATCTCATTAAAAAACATGTAAACGTATCATGCGCAAGTGCATGTTGTAGGTGCAAATATGCATTGCTTCGAAAAACCGCTTTCTCTTCGTCCTAGCTGGCTGAGACTTGCGGAATCGCATATTCAGCTCCTGAGAAGTTCAGTTTTGACAGCACATTCACGGCTCTACCAAAGCTAATGTGTTGATTAGATTTTCATAAATGATGACTTTCTACACTATTTCCGTAGACATCTTACAGTTTCTAACAGTTTTAATGAAATTATGATTATGAATATGAAAATCCATATTATAGATAAAAACCATCATTTTTTAATTTATTAAGTCAAATTTTGTCAAAACATGCTTTGTTATGTGATATCTCATCAAAAAAAGGTAAAAGTATCATTGTCAACTGCATTTTGTAGTAACAAATATGCATTGCTTCAAAAAAACGCTTTCTCTTCGTTCTAGCCGGCTGAGACTTGCGGAATCGCATATTCAGCTCCTGAGAAGTTCAGTGTTGACATCACATTAACGGATTTTCCAAAGCTAATGTATTGATTAGTTTTTAATGAATGATGACTTTCTAAACTGTTTTCGTACACATTTTACAATTTGAAACAGTTTTAGCAAAATTATGATTATGAATATGAAAATCCTTATTTTCATAAAAAACCATCATTTTTTTTATTTATAAAGTCATATTTTTGTCAAAACATGCTTTGTAATATGATATCTCATCAAAAAAATGCAAAAGTATCATGCTCAAGTTCATGTTGTAGGTGCAAATATGCATTGCTTCGAAAAACCGCTTTCTCTTCGTCCTAGCAGGCTGAGACTTGCGGAATCGCATATTCAGCTCCTGAGAAATTCAGTTTTGACAGCACATTCACGGCTCTGCTAAACATTAGGTGTCGATTTGTTTTTAATGAAATAGGACTTTCTACACCGTTTTAGTACACATTTTGCAGTATGTAACAGTTTTAACGAACATATGATTATGAATAAGAAAATCCATGTTATAGATAAAAACCATCATTTTTTTATTTATTAAGTCAAATTTTTGTCAAAACATGCGTTGAAATATGATATCTCAGCAAAAAACATGTAAACGTATCATGCGCAAGTGCATGTTGTAGGTGCAAATATGCATTGCTTCGAAAAACCGCTTTCTCTTCGTCCTAGCCGGCTGAGACTTGCGGAATCGCATTTTAGGATCCTGAGAAGTTCAGTTTTGACAGCACATTCACGGCTCTACCAATGCTAATGTGTTGATTAGTTTTTAATGAATTATGACTTTCTAGACTATTTCCGTACACATCTTCTAACAGTTTTTTCGTACTTTTTTTTACAGTATGTAAGAGTTTTTCATGAAATTATGATTAAGAAAATTAAATTAATATTTTCATAATAACAATCATATATTTTATTTTTTATTTTTTTTTATTGTTGTCCAAATATGATTTGCTATGTCACTTTTTGTTTTTTTTTAACTTGCTGCTATTTTTGACGTTTCATTATTAAAAAGTCGTCAAAATTATGAAAATTGATAAAACAATAAAATTCGTATTTAAAAAAAAAAAAAGGAAAAAATAAAAAAAAATGTTTCACAAATTGCACATTTTTTATTGGTTTACTTAAAAAGAATTTCTGAAAATGAAAATTCATATTTTCTTTATCATATTTTTTTATAAAAAAGGATTATAAATATAATTATTTTTTATCACAATTTTCGTCTTTTATTCATTTTCATACATTTTTATTTAAAAAGTCATATTTTTGTCAAAACATTGTCATTTAAACTTTTTATATTTTTAACGGTTATTAATAAAAATTATGTTTATGAAAAAAAATTTTTTTTTTAAATATCAAATTTTTATGAGAAACATAATTGTATTTTCAAAACGTCATTTGTAATGACACTTTTTTGTTTTTCAGTCACTTATTGCACTTTTTAAAGGTTTTTCATTAAATGATGCTTCTGAATTTAAACATTCATATTTTCATAATAACTATTATTTGCTAATCCAATAAACATAAACTAGTTTTCATTGCAAAACTAGTTTTCATTGCATCTTTTTAATTCAAATATGCAAAGCAATATCAAAAACCAAATTTCATACTTCAATAACTATTATAAAAATACTTCATAATTTTGTCAAAACACGTTTTGTCATGTCACTGTTTTTATTTTGATTTGCACTTTTAAAATGTTTCATGGAAAAAGTTATGAAAAAGTCATTTGAGATTTTTTTAATGTCACTTTTTGTTTCACTTATCCTTATTGCACTTTATAAAATGATGCTTCTGAATTTTCAAAATTAACACTTCGAATTTATATTATTTAAAAAAAAAAACATTTATGTCTAAAAAAGAAGATTTGTCTAAACATGATTTGTCACCTCTTCTTTAACATATTCCACTTTTGAACAATTTTTTATAATATTATATACATTACTATTATATAATATTATAAAAAGTCATTTTTATGTCAAAACGTAATTTTCATGTGACTTGCTTTTCTATCATTATCATATTTTTATTCAAAATTTTTGATTTTTGCAAAAGCACGTCACAATTTCTTTTTGTTAATCTACTGCATTTTTCGACGGTTTTTCGTGGTTATGTTTCTGAATAAAAACATTTTATATTTTTATAATAACTTTATGAAAATAAATAAAATAAATACTAATTGGGGTGGGGTGTGTGCACTTACCCGATTCGGCTCGTCCTTATATATGTTCAGACACCTCATCCAAACACAGAGCCGGCGAAAACGGTCTGTTGTCTCTGATCCTGCCTTTCCTCACCCTGAACATCAGCTTAAATCTCGTTCTGCTAAGTTTTTGGGCGCCTTTTTTTTCCACATTATGGTATTACCCAGTTGTGGAATCAGATAGAAGTCACCCATTATCGCGTGGCCACCTTCATTAATGAAACCCTCATCGCTCTTGATGGTATGCGTACTGAGCTCACTGCTTTGCGCCTGACAATCCTACAGAATAGATTAGCTTTAGATATCTTGCTGGCTGAAAAGGGAGGCGTATGTGCATTGGTGGGGCATAGTGGGGGAAAGTAAACTTTTTTTGGGATGAAATATTGCATATGAATATGTACAGTTATTTGTTCATACATTTTTATGATTTAAAATTATTTAAATTTTGATGTCAAAACAATGTCATGTGACGTTTTCATTCAAGTTTCATTTAACTTTTCAACAGTTATTAATGAAAAATATGTTAAGATCAAAACGTCTATTTAATAAATATCAAATTTTTATGAGAAACATAATTGTCTAGTTAAAACATGATTTGTAATGTCACTTTTTTGTTTTTCAATCACTTATTGCATTTTTAAAAGGTTTTTCATTTAATTATCCCACTGATTTTGAACAATCATATTTTCAAAATAACTATTTGCTAATCAAAAAAATTCATAAATTTGTCAAAGCTATGTTTTATCGCATACTTGTGATTCAAAACTAATATTTCATACTTCAATAACTATAATAAATAGTCATTTTTTTGAGAAGTTCAGTTTTGACAGCACATTCACGGCTCTACCGAAGCTAATGTGTTGATTAGTTTTTAATGAATTTTTACTTTTTACACTGTTTTCGTACACATCTTCTAACAGTTTCTAACAGTTTCGTACACTTTTTACAGTTTCTAACAGTTTTTCATGAAAATATGAGTATGAAAATGAAAATCCTAATTTTCATAAAAAAACAATTATTTAATTATTGACATATTTTTGTCAAAACATGCTTTCGTATGTTATATCTCATCAAAAACATGTAAAAGTATCATGCTCAAGTGCATGTTGTAGTAACAAATATGCATTGCTTTAAAAAAAACGCTTTCTCTTCGTCCTAGCCGGCTGAGACTTGCGGAATCGCATTTTAAGATCCTGAGAAATTCAGTTTTGACAGCACATTCAGGCTCTGCTAAACATGAGGTGTCGATTAGTTTTTAATGAATGAGGACTTTCTATACCATTTTAGTACACATTTTGCAGTATGTAAAAGTTTTAACGAAAATATGATTATGAATATGAAAATCCATATTATAGATCAAAACCATTATTTTTTTATTTATTAAGTCAAATTTTTGGCAAAACATGCTTTGAAATATGATATCTCATTAAAAAACATGTAAACGTATCATGCGCAAGTGCATGTTGTAGGTGCAAATATGCATTGCTTCGAAAAACCGCTTTCTCTTCGTCCTAGCTGGCTGAGACTTGCGGAATCGCATATTCAGCTCCTGAGAAGTTCAGTTTTGACAGCACATTCACGGCTCTACCAAAGCTAATGTGTTGATTAGATTTTCATAAATGATGACTTTCTACACTATTTCCGTAGACATCTTACAGTTTCTAACAGTTTTAATGAAATTATGATTATGAATATGAAAATCCATATTATAGATAAAAACCATCATTTTTTAATTTATTAAGTCAAATTTTTGTCAAAACATGCTTTGTTATGTGATATCTCATCAAAAAAAGGTAAAAGTATCATTGTCAACTGCATTTTGTAGTAACAACTATGCATTGCTTCAAAAAAACGCTTTCTCTTCGTTCTAGCCGGCTGAGACTTGCGGAATCGCATATTCAGCTCCTGAGAAGTTCAGTGTTGACATCACATTAACGGATTTTCCAAAGCTAATGTATTGATTAGTTTTTAATGAATGATGACTTTCTAAACTGTTTTCGTACACATTTTACAATTTGAAACAGTTTTAGCAAAATTATGATTATGAATATGAAAATCCTTATTTTCATAAAAAACCATCATTTTTTTTATTTATAAAGTCATATTTTTGTCAAAACATGCTTTGTAATATGATATCTCATCAAAAAAATGCAAAAGTATCATGCTCAAGTTCATGTTGTAGGTGCAAATATGCATTGCTTCGAAAAACCGCTTTCTCTTCGTCCTAGCAGGCTGAGACTTGCGGAATCGCATATTCAGCTCCTGAGAAATTCAGTTTTGACAGCACATTCACGGCTCTGCTAAACATTAGGTGTCGATTTGTTTTTAATGAAATAGGACTTTCTACACCGTTTTAGTACACATTTTGCAGTATGTAACAGTTTTAACGAACATATGATTATGAATAAGAAAATCCATGTTATAGATAAAAACCATCATTTTTTTATTTATTAAGTCAAATTTTTGTCAAAACATGCGTTGAAATATGATATCTCAGCAAAAAACATGTAAACGTATCATGCGCAAGTGCATGTTGTAGGTGCAAATATGCATTGCTTCGAAAAACCGCTTTCTCTTCGTCCTAGCCGGCTGAGACTTGCGGAATCGCATTTTAGGATCCTGAGAAGTTCAGTTTTGACAGCACATTCACGGCTCTACCAATGCTAATGTGTTGATTAGTTTTTAATGAATTATGACTTTCTAGACTTTTTCCGTACACATCTTCTAACAGTTTTTTCGTACTTTTTTTACAGTATGTAAGAGTTTTTCATGAAATTATGATTAAGAAAATTAAATTAATATTTTCATAATAACAATCATATATTTTATTTTTTATTTTTTTTTATTGTTGTCCAAATATGATTTGCTATGTCACTTTTTGTTTTTTTTTAACTTGCTGCTATTTTTGACGTTTCATTATTAAAAAGTCTTCAAAATTATGAAAATTGATAAAACAATAAAATTCGTATTTAAAAAAAAAAAAAGGAAAAAATAAAAAAAAAATGTTTCACAAATTGCACATTTTTTATTGGTTTACTTAAAAAAGAATTTCTGAAAATGAAAATTCATATTTTCTTTATCATATTTTTTTATAAAAAAGGATTATAAATATAATTATTTTTTATCACAATTTTCGTCTTTTATTCATTTTCATACATTTTTATTTAAAAAGTCATATTTTTGTCAAAACATTGTCATTTAAACTTTTTATATTTTTAACGGTTATTAATAAAAATTATGTTTATGAAAAAAATTTTTTTTTTAAATATCAAATTTTTATGAGAAACATAATTGTATTTTCAAAACGTCATTTGTAATGACACTTTTTTGTTTTTCAGTCACTTATTGCACTTTTTAAAGGTTTTTCATTAAATGATGCTTCTGAATTTAAACATTCATATTTTCATAATAACTATTATTTGCTAATCCAATAAACATAAACTAGTTTTCATTGCAAAACTAGTTTTCATTGCATCTTTTTAATTCAAATATGCAAAGCAATATCAAAAACCAAATTTCATACTTCAATAACTATTATAAAAATACTTCATAATTTTGTCAAAACACGTTTTGTCATGTCACTGTTTTTATTTTGATTTGCACTTTTAAAATGTTTCATGGAAAAAAGTTATGAAAAAGTCATTTGAGATTTTTTAATGTCACTTTTTGTTTCACTTATCCTTATTGCACTTTATAAAATGATGCTTCTGAATTTTAAAAATTAACACTTCGAATTTATATTATTTAAAAAAAAAAACATTTATGTCTAAAAAAGAAGATTTGTCTAAACATGATTTGTCACCTCTTCTTTAACATATTCCACTTTTGAACAATTTTTTATAATATTATATACATTACTATTATATAATATTATAAAAAGTCATTTTTATGTCAAAACGTAATTTTCATGTGACTTGCTTTTCTATCATTATCATATTTTTATTCAAAATTTTTGATTTTTGCAAAAGCACGTCACAATTTCTTTTTGTTAATCTACTGCATTTTTCGACGGTTTTTCGTGGTTATGTTTCTGAATAAAAACATTTTATATTTTTATAATAACTTTATGAAAATAAATAAAATAAATACTAATTGGGGTGGGGTGTGTGCACTTACCCGATTCGGCTCGTCCTTATATATGTTCAGACACCTCATCCAAACACAGAGCCGGCGAAAACGGTCTGTTGTCTCTGATCCTGCCTTTCCTCACCCTGAACATCAGCTTAAATCTCGTTCTGCTAAGTTTTTGGGCGCCTTTTTTTTCCACATTATGGTATTACCCAGTTGTTGAATCAGATAGAAGTCACCCATTATCGCGTGGCCACCTTCATTAATGAAACCCTCATCGCTCTTGATGGTATGCGTACTGAGCTCACTGCTTTGCGCCTGACAATCCTACAGAATAGATTCGCTTTAGATATCTTGCTGGCTGAAAAGGGAGGCGTATGTGCATTGGTGGGGCATAGTGGGGGAAAGTAAACTTTTTTTGGGATGAAATATTGCATATGAATATGTACAGTTATTTGTTCATACATTTTTATGATTTAAAATTATTTAAATTTTGATGTCAAAACAATGTCATGTGACGTTTTCATTCAAGTTTCATTTAACTTTTCAACAGTTATTAATGAAAAATATGTTAAGATCAAAACGTCTATTTAATAAATATCAAATTTTTATGAGAAACATAATTGTCTAGTTAAAACATGATTTGTAATGTCACTTTTTTGTTTTTCAATCACTTATTGCATTTTTAAAAGGTTTTTCATTTAATTATCCAACTGATTTTGAACAATCATATTTTCAAAATAACTATTTGCTAATCAAAAAAATTCATAAATTTGTCAAAGCTATGTTTTATCGCATGCTTGTGATTCAAAACTAATATTTCATACTTCAATAACTATAATAAATAGTCATTTTTTTGTCAAAACATGATTTGTCATGTCACTATTTTCTTTTTTCTTATGATTTGCACATTTTAACTTTTTCATTAAAAAAAAAAGTTATTAAGAAAGGTAGATATGTTGTGACCAAGTGGAAAGGGAGTAAGGCTAGGAACATTGGAGGTGGGTTTAAACTGTTTTATTATGGTGTGGATGGAAAGAGAAATGATGTAGGGGTGATTCTGAAGGAAGAGTACAATGAGAGTGTAGTGGAAGTGAAGAGAGTTTCTGATAGGGTGATGATCGTGAAGGTGGAAGTTGAAAGGATGATGATAAATGTCATGAGTGCCTATGCTCCACAAGTTGGCTGTGAGATGGAGGAGAAGGAAAGATTCTGGAGTGAATTAGATGAAGTGGTAGATGAAGTACCTAGGAAAGAACGATTGGTGATTGGGGCAGACTTTAATGGTCATGTAGGTGAAGGGAATCAGAGGTGATGAGGAGGTGATGGGTAGGTATGGTTTTAAGGAGAGGAATGTGTAGGGGCAGATAGTGGTAGATTTTGCTAAATGGATGGAAATGGCAGTGTTGAACACCTATTTTAAGAAGAAGGAGGATCATATGGTGACGTATAAGAGTGGGGGAAGGTGCACACAGGTGGACTATGTGCTATGTAGGAGATGCAACCTGAAGGAGATTGGAGACTCTAAGGTGTTGGCAGGGGACAGTGTAGCTAGACAGCATCGGATGGTGGTCTGTAGGATGGTTGTGGAGGCTAAGAAGAAGAGGAGAAGAGTGAGGACTGAATAAAGAATAAGATGGTGGAAACTGAAGGAGTATTTGGTGTTATATCTGGAAATAGAAAGCAAGACAAGGAGCCGTGGTGGTGGAATGAGGAAGTACAGGAGAGCATAAGGAGAAAGAGGTTGGCAAAACAGAAGTGGGAAAGACCAGGGCAGTCTCACCCCACAGCGTCACATATCGACGCTGTGGATGTTGCGTCGGACGCCGTCCAAATCCGACGCCGAGGGTACCCCCTTCGCGACGCTTTTCGACGTAGAGAGACGGTACCTCCCTTCGCCTCGCTTTTCGACGCAGATGGTTGAGAGCCTGTGTGCTACACTTTTCAACGCAGATCGCTGTCCTATACACTGAAAAAAGTATTATCTATCATAATAAGTGTACAGGAATAATTTTTTAATTTTTAAAAATCCTGAAGATGTCCGTAGCCCTAACCCTAACCCTAACCCTAACCCAAACCCTAACCCAAACCCTAACCCGAACCCTAACCCTAACCCTAACCCGAACCCTAACCCTAACCCAAACCCTAACCTTAACCCGTAAATGGGGTCCCATCCATCTGCGTTAAAAACGAAGCGAAGGGTTTCCCGTCCCTCTACGTCGAAAAGCGCCGTGAAGGGGGTACCCTCGGCGTCGGATGTGGACGCCGTCCGACGCAACATCCACATCGTCGATAAGTGACGATGTGGGGTGAGACTGTGTTGGAAAGACAGAGTGATGAGAAAAGTAGGCAGGAGTACAAGTAGATGCGGCAGCAGGTAAAGAGGGATGTGGCGAAAGCCAAGGAAAGGGCATATGAGGAGCTGTATGAGCGGTTGGACCCTAAGGTAGGAGATAAAGATTTATACCGATTGGCCAGGCAGAGGGACCGAGCTGGGAAGGATGTGCTGCAAGTTAGAGCAGTAAAGGATGGAAATGGAAATGTGTTGACTAGTGAGGAGAGTGTGTTAAGAAGGTGGAGGGAGTATTTTAAGAAGCTGATGAATGAGGAAAATCAGAGAGAGAGAAGGTTGAATGATGTGGAGTTGGTGAAGCAGGATGTAGATAGGATTAGTAAGGAGGAAGTGAGAGCAGCGATTAAAAGGATGAAGAGTGGAAGGACCAGATGACATACCGGTAGAAGCGTGGAGATTTTTAGGAGAGATGGCAGTGGAGTTTTTAACCAGATTGTTTAACAGGATTTTGGAAGGTGAGAAGATGCCTGAGGAATGGAAAAGAAGTGTGCTGGTACCGATCTTTAAGCATAAGGGAGATGTGCAGACCTGCAGTATCTACAGGGGACTTATGTTGATCAGTCACACCATGAAGTTATGGGACAGAGTAGTGGAAGCCTGGCTGAGAGAAGAGGTGACCATCTGTGAGCAACAGTATGGTTTCATGCTGAGGAAGGGCACCACAGATGCCTTATTTGCGTTGAGGATGTTGATGGAGAAGTATAGATAATGACAGAAGGAATTGCATTGGGTATTTGTGGATTTAGAGAAAGCGTGCGACAGAGTGCCAAGAGAGGAGTTTGTGGTATTGTATGAGGAAGTCAGGTGTGTCAGAGAAGTATGTGAGGGTGGTGCAGGACATGTAAGAGGACAGTGTGACGGCAGTGAAGTGTGCAGTAGGTACGACAGACTGGTTCAGGGTGAAGGCCCTAAGCCCTTTCCTGTTTGCAGTGGTGATGGACAGGTTGACGGATGAGGTCAGACAGGAGTCTTCCTGGACTATGATGTTTGCGGATGATATTGTGATTTGTGGTGAGAGTAGGAGCAGGTTGAGAAGAGCCTGGAGAGGTGGAGATATGCGCTGGAGAGAAGGGGAATGAAAGTCAGTAGGAGTAAGACAAAGTACATGTGTGTGAATGAGAGGGAGGGCAATGGAGTGGTGCGGTTGCAGAGAGAAGAGCTGTTGAAGATGGAGGAGTTCAGGTACCTGGGGTCAACAGTGCAAAGTATTGGAGAGTGTGTTAGAGAAGTGAAGAAAAAATGCAGGCAGGGCGGAGTGGGTGGAGAAGAGTGACAGGAGTGATTTGTGATAGTAGGGTATCTGCAAGAATGAAAGGGAAAGTTTATAGGACTGTGGTGAGACCTGCGATGTTGTATGGATTAGAGACAGTGGCATTGAGTAAAAGGCCGAAGGCAGAAGAGCTGAAGATGTTAAGGTTTTCGTTTGGGAGTGACGAGGATGGACAAGATTAGAAATGAGTTTATTAGAGGGACAGCGCATGTAGGATGTTTTAATGACAAGGTGAGGGAGGCGAGATTGAGATGGTTTGGACATGTGCAGAAGAGGGACATGAATTATATTGGCAGAAGAATGCTGAGGCTGGAGCCACCAGGTAGTTGGTGTGAAAGAGGCAGATGTAGAGGACAGGGTGGTATGGAGACGGATGATCCGCTGTGGCGACCCCTAATGGGAGCAGACGAAAGAAAAAGAATGTTTTTGGCAAAACGTGAATTGTCATGTTCTGTATTTGCACTTTTTATTAACTTTTTCTGATGATTATGAAAATGAATATTGTCAGAACTAATTTTAATGAAAAGCTGCTTTCTCTTCAATGAGACTTGCGGAATCGAATTTTCAGATCCTGAGAAGTTCAGTTTTGACAGCACTTACAAGGCTCTTCCAAAGATAATGTGTTGATTAGTTTTTAATAAAAGAATAAATAAATAAATAAACAAATAAAAAAAAATAAAAAAATAAATAATATTTTTAAAAAATAAAAAATATGCATTGCTTGGAAAAACCGCTTTCTCTTCGCTTTCTCTTCTTGCCGGCTGAGATTTGCGGAATCGCAGTTTTAAATTCTGAGAAGATCAGTTTTGACAGCACATACACGGCTCTGCTAAATCTAATGTGTTAGTTTTGAATGAGTTATGACTTTCTACACCATTTTCGGACATATTTTACAGTTTGAAACAGTTTTACGAAATTATGAGTATGAAAATCGATATTTTCATAATAACCGTCATATTTTTATTTATTGTCCTATTTTTGTCAAAACATGCTTCGTTTGTAATGTCATAAAAAACATGTAAAAGTATCGTGGTCAGCTGCATGTTGTAGGTGCAAATATGCATTGCTTCAAAAAACCGCTTTCTCTTCGTCCTAGCCGGCTGAGACTTGCGGAATCGCATTTTAAGATCCTGAGAAATTGAGTTTTGACTTTCACGGCTCTGCTAAACATGAGGTGTCGATTAGTTTTTAATGAATTATGACTTTCAACACTTTTTCCTTACACATTTTACAGTATTTAACAGTTTTTCATGAAAATATGAGTATGAAAATGAAAATCCTAATTTTCATAAAAAAACAATTATTTAATTATTGACATATTTTTGTCAAAACATGCTTTCGTATGTGATATCTCATCAAAAACATGTAAAAGTATCATGCTCAAGTGCATGTTGTAGTAACAAATATGCATTGCTTTAAAAAACGCTTTCTCTTCGTCCTAGCCGGCTGAGACTTGCGGAATCGCATTTTAAGATCCTGAGAAATTCAGTTTTGACAGCACATTCAGGCTCTGCTAAACATGAGGTGTCGATTAGTTTTTAATGAATTAGGACTTTCTATACCATTTTAGTACACATTTTGCAGTATGTAAAAGTTTTAACGAAAATATGATTATGAATATGAAAATCCATATTATAGATAAAAACCATTATTCTTTTATTTATTAAGTCAAATTTTTGGCAAAACATGCTTTAAAATATGATATCTCATCAAAAAAAGGTAAAAGTATCATTGTCAACTGCATTTTGTAGTAACAACTATGCATTGCTTCAAAAAAACGCTTTCTCTTCGTTCTAGCCGGCTGAGACTTGCGGAATCGCATATTCAGCTCCTGAGAAGTTCAGTGTTGACATCACATTAACGGATTTTCCAAAGCTAATGTATTGATTAGTTTTTAATGAATGATGACTTTCTAAACTGTTTTCGTACACATTTTACAATTTGAAACAGTTTTAGCAAAATTATGATTATGAATATGAAAATCCTTATTTTCATAAAAAACCATCATTTTTTTTATTTATAAAGTCATATTTTTGTCAAAACATGCTTTGTAATATGATATCTCATCAAAAAAATGCAAAAGTATCATGCTCAAGTTCATGTTGTAGGTGCAAATATGCATTGCTTCGAAAAACCGCTTTCTCTTCGTCCTAGCAGGCTGAGACTTGCGGAATCGCATATTCAGCTCCTGAGAAATTCAGTTTTGACAGCACATTCACGGCTCTGCTAAACATTAGGTGTCGATTTGTTTTTAATGAAATAGGACTTTCTACACCGTTTTAGTACACATTTTGCAGTATGTAACAGTTTTAACGAACATATGATTATGAATAAGAAAATCCATGTTATAGATAAAAACCATCATTTTTTTATTTATTAAGTCAAATTTTTGTCAAAACATGCGTTGAAATATGATATCTCAGCAAAAAACATGTAAACGTATCATGCGCAAGTGCATGTTGTAGGTGCAAATATGCATTGCTTCGAAAAACCGCTTTCTCTTCGTCCTAGCCGGCTGAGACTTGCGGAATCGCATTTTAGGATCCTGAGAAGTTCAGTTTTGACAGCACATTCTCGGCTCTACCAATGCTAATGTGTTGATTAGTTTTTAATGAATTATGACTTTCTAGACTATTTCCGTACACATCTTCTAACAGTTTTTTCGTACTTTTTTTACAGTATGTAAGAGTTTTTCATGAAATTATGATTAAGGAAATTAAATTAATATTTTCATAATAACAATCATATATTTTATTTTTTATTTTTTTTTATTGTTGTCCAAATATGATTTGCTATGTCACTTTTTGTTTTTTTTAACTTGCTGCTATTTTTGACGTTTCATTATTAAAAAGTCTTCAAAATTATGAAAATTGATAAAACAATAAAATTCGTATTTAAAAAAAAAAAGGAAAAAATAAAAAAAAAATGTTTCACAAATTGCACATTTTTTATTGGTTTACTTAAAAAAGAATTTCTGAAAATGAAAATTCATATTTTCTTTATCATATTTTTTTATAAAAAAGGATTATAAATATAATTATTTTTTATCACAATTTTCGTCTTTTATTCATTTTCATACATTTTTATTTAAAAAGTCATATTTTTGTCAAAACATTGTCATTTAAACTTTTTATATTTTTAACGGTTATTAATAAAAATTATGTTTATGAAAAAAAATTTTTTTTTAAATATCAAATTTTTATGAGAAAAATAATTGTATTTTCAAAACGTCATTTGTAATGACACTTTTTTGTTTTTCAGTCACTTATTGCACTTTTTAAAGGTTTTTCATTAAATGATGCTTCTGAATTTAAACATTCATATTTTCATAATAACTATTATTTGCTAATCCAATAAACATAAACTAGTTTTCATTGCAAAACTAGTTTTCATTGCATCTTTTTAATTCAAATATGCAAAGCAATATCAAAAACCAAATTTCATACTTCAATAACTATTATAAAAATACTTCATAATTTTGTCAAAACACGTTTTGTCATGTCACTGTTTTTATTTTGATTTGCACTTTTAAAATGTTTCATGGAAAAAAGTTATGAAAAAGTCATTTGAGAGTTTTTTAATGTCACTTTTTGTTTCACTTATCCTTATTGCACTTTATAAAATGATGCTTCTGAATTTTAAAAATTAACACTTCGAATTTATATTATTTAAAAAAAAAAACATTTATGTCTAAAAAAGAAGATTTGTCTAAACATGATTTGTCACCTCTTCTTTAACATATTCCACTTTTGAACAATTTTTTATAATATTATATACATTACTATTATATAATATTATAAAAAGTCATTTTTATGTCAAAACGTAATTTTCATGTGACTTGCTTTTCTATCATTATCATATTTTTATTCAAAATTTTTGATTTTTGCAAAAGCACGTCACAATTTCTTTTTGTTAATCTACTGCATTTTTCGACGGTTTTTCGTGGTTATGTTTCTGAATAAAAACATTTTATATTTTTATAATAACTTTATGAAAATAAATAAAATAAATACTAATTGGGGTGGGGTGTGTGCACTTACCCGATTCGGCTCGTCCTTATATATGTTCAGACACCTCATCCAAACACAGAGCCGGCGAAAACGGTCTGTTGTCTCTGATCCTGCCTTTCCTCACCCTGAACATCAGCTTAAATCTCGTTCTGCTAAGTTTTTGGGCGCCTTTTTTTTCCACATTATGGTATTACCCAGTTGTGGAATCAGATAGAAGTCACCCATTATCGCGTGGCCACCTTCATTAATGAAACCCTCATCGCTCTTGATGGTATGCGTACTGAGCTCACTGCTTTGCGCCTGACAATCCTACAGAATAGATTAGCTTTAGATATCTTGCTGGCTGAAAAGGGAGGCGTATGTGCATTGGTGGGGCATAGTGGGGGAAAGTAAACTTTTTTTGGGATGAAATATTGCATATGAATATGTACAGTTATTTGTTCATACATTTTTATGATTTAAAATTATTTAAATTTTGATGTCAAAACAATGTCATGTGACGTTTTCATTCAAGTTTCATTTAACTTTTCAACAGTTATTAATGAAAAATATGTTAAGATCAAAACGTCTATTTAATAAATATCAAATTTTTATGAGAAACATAATTGTCTAGTTAAAACATGATTTGTAATGTCACTTTTTTGTTTTTCAATCACTTATTGCATTTTTAAAAGGTTTTTCATTTAATTATCCCACTGATTTTGAACAATCATATTTTCAAAATAACTATTTGCTAATCAAAAAAATTCATAAATTTGTCAAAGCTATGTTTTATCGCATGCTTGTGATTCAAAACTAATATTTCATACTTCAATAACTATAATAAATAGTAATTTTTTTGTCAAAACATGATTTGTCATGTCACTATTTTCTTTTTTCTTATGATTTGCACTTTTTAACTTTTTCATAAAAAAAAAAGTTATTAAGAAAGGTAGATATGTTGTGACCAAATGGAAAGGGAGTAAGGCTAGGAACATTGGAGGTGAGTTTAAACTGTTTTATTATGGTGTGGATGGAAAGAGAAATGATGTAGGGGTGATTCTGAAGGAAGAGTACAATGAGAGTGTAGTGGAAGTGAAGAGAGTTTCTGATAGGGTGATGATCGTGAAGGTGGAAGTTGAAAGGATGATGATAAATGTCATGAGTGCCTATGCTCCACAAGTTGGCTGTGAGATGGAGGAGAAGGAAAGATTCTGGAGTGAATTAGATGAAGTGGTAGATGAAGTACCTAGGAAAGAACGATTGGTGATTGGGGCAGACTTTAATGGTCATGTAGGTGAAGGGAATCAGAGGTGATGAGGAGGTGATGGGTAGGTATGGTTTTAAGGAGAGGAATGTGTAGGGGCAGATAGTGGTAGATTTTGCTAAATGGATGGAAATGGCAGTGTTGAACACCTATTTTAAGAAGAAGGAGGATCATATGGTGACGTATAAGAGTGGGGGAAGGTGCACACAGGTGGACTATGTGCTATGTAGGAGATGCAACCTGAAGGAGATTGGAGACTCTAAGGTGTTGGCAGGGGACAGTGTAGCTAGACAGCATCGGATGGTGGTCTGTAGGATGGTTGTGGAGGCTAAGAAGAAGAGGAGAAGAGTGAGGACTGAATAAAGAATAAGATGGTGGAAACTGAAGGAGTATTTGGTGTTATATCTGGAAATAGAAAGCAAGACAAGGAGCCGTGGTGGTGGAATGAGGAAGTACAGGAGAGCATAAGGAGAAAGAGGTTGGCAAAACAGAAGTGGGAAAGACCAGGGCAGTCTCACCCCACAGCGTCACATATCGACGCTGTGGATGTTGCGTCGGACGCCGTCCAAATCCGACGCCGAGGGTACCCCCTTCGCGACGCTTTTCGACGTAGAGAGACGGTACCTCCCTTCGCCTCGCTTTTCGACGCAGATGGTTGAGAGCCTGTGTGCTACACTTTTCAACGCAGATCGCTGTCCTATACACTGAAAAAAGTATTATCTATCATAATAAGTGTACAGGAATAATTTTTTAATTTTTAAAAATCCTGAAGATGTCCGTAGCCCTAACCCTAACCCTAACCCTAACCCAAACCCTAACCCAAACCCTAACCCGAACCCTAACCCTAACCCTAACCCGAACCCTAACCCTAACCCAAACCCTAACCTTAACCCGTAAATGGGGTCCCATCCATCTGCGTTAAAAACGAAGCGAAGGGTTTCCCGTCCCTCTACGTCGAAAAGCGCCGTGAAGGGGGTACCCTCGGCGTCGGATGTGGACGCCGTCCGACGCAACATCCACATCGTCGATAAGTGACGATGTGGGGTGAGACTGTGTTGGAAAGACAGAGTGATGAGAAAAGTAGGCAGGAGTACAAGTAGATGCGGCAGCAGGTAAAGAGGGATGTGGCGAAAGCCAAGGAAAGGGCATATGAGGAGCTGTATGAGCGGTTGGACCCTAAGGTAGGAGATAAAGATTTATACCGATTGGCCAGGCAGAGGGACCGAGCTGGGAAGGATGTGCTGCAAGTTAGAGCAGTAAAGGATGGAAATGGAAATGTGTTGACTAGTGAGGAGAGTGTGTTAAGAAGGTGGAGGGAGTATTTTAAGAAGCTGATGAATGAGGAAAATCAGAGAGAGAGAAGGTTGAATGATGTGGAGTTGGTGAAGCAGGATGTAGATAGGATTAGTAAGGAGGAAGTGAGAGCAGCGATTAAAAGGATGAAGAGTGGAAGGACCAGATGACATACCGGTAGAAGCGTGGAGATTTTTAGGAGAGATGGCAGTGGAGTTTTTAACCAGATTGTTTAACAGGATTTTGGAAGGTGAGAAGATGCCTGAGGAATGGAAAAGAAGTGTGCTGGTACCGATCTTTAAGCATAAGGGAGATGTGCAGACCTGCAGTATCTACAGGGGACTTATGTTGATCAGTCACACCATGAAGTTATGGGACAGAGTAGTGGAAGCCTGGCTGAGAGAAGAGGTGACCATCTGTGAGCAACAGTATGGTTTCATGCTGAGGAAGGGCACCACAGATGCCTTATTTGCGTTGAGGATGTTGATGGAGAAGTATAGATAATGACAGAAGGAATTGCATTGGGTATTTGTGGATTTAGAGAAAGCGTGCGACAGAGTGCCAAGAGAGGAGTTTGTGGTATTGTATGAGGAAGTCAGGTGTGTCAGAGAAGTATGTGAGGGTGGTGCAGGACATGTAAGAGGACAGTGTGACGGCAGTGAAGTGTGCAGTAGGTACGACAGACTGGTTCAGGGTGAAGGCCCTAAGCCCTTTCCTGTTTGCAGTGGTGATGGACAGGTTGACGGATGAGGTCAGACAGGAGTCTTCCTGGACTATGATGTTTGCGGATGATATTGTGATTTGTGGTGAGAGTAGAGAGCAGGTTGAGAAGAGCCTGGAGAGGTGGAGATATGCGCTGGAGAGAAGGGGAATGAAAGTCAGTAGGAGTAAGACAAAGTACATGTGTGTGAATGAGAGGGAGGGCAATGGAGTGGTGCGGTTGCAGAGAGAAGAGCTGTTGAAGATGGAGGAGTTCAGGTACCTGGGGTCAACAGTGCAAAGTATTGGAGAGTGTGTTAGAGAAGTGAAGAAAAAAATGCAGGCAGGGCGGAGTGGGTGGAGAAGAGTGACAGGAGTGATTTGTGATAGTAGGGTATCTGCAAGAATGAAAGGGAAAGTTTATAGGACTGTGGTGAGACCTGCGATGTTGTATGGATTAGAGACAGTGGCATTGAGTAAAAGGCCGAAGGCAGAAGAGCTGAAGATGTTAAGGTTTTCGTTTGGGAGTGACGAGGATGGACAAGATTAGAAATGAGTTTATTAGAGGGACAGCGCATGTAGGATGTTTTAATGACAAGGTGAGGGAGGCGAGATTGAGATGGTTTGGACATGTGCAGAAGAGGGACATGAATTATATTGGCAGAAGAATGCTGAGGCTGGAGCCACCAGGTAGTTGGTGTGAAAGAGGCAGATGTAGAGGACAGGGTGGTATGGAGACGGATGATCCGCTGTGGCGACCCCTAATGGGAGCAGACGAAAGAAAAAGAATGTTTTTGGCAAAACGTGAATTGTCATGTTCTGTATTTGCACTTTTTATTAACTTTTTCTGATGATTATGAAAATGAATATTGTCAGAACTAATTTTAATGAAAAGCTGCTTTCTCTTCAATGAGACTTGCGGAATCGAATTTTCAGATCCTGAGAAGTTCAGTTTTGACAGCACTTACAAGGCTCTTCCAAAGATAATGTGTTGATTAGTTTTTAATAAAAGAATAAATAAATAAATAAACAAATAAAAAAAAAATAAAAAATAAATAATATTTTTAAAAAATAAAAAATATGCATTGCTTGGAAAAACCGCTTTCTCTTCGCTTTCTCTTCTTGCCGGCTGAGATTTGCGGAATCGCAGTTTTAAATTCTGAGAAGATCAGTTTTGACAGCACATACACGGCTCTGCTAAATCTAATGTGTTAGTTTTGAATGAGTTATGACTTTCTACACCATTTTCGGACATATTTTACAGTTTGAAACAGTTTTACGAAATTATGAGTATGAAAATCGATATTTTCATAATAACCGTCATATTTTTATTTATTGTCCTATTTTGTCAAAACATGCTTCGTTTGTAATGTCATAAAAAACATGTAAAAGTATCGTGGTCAGCTGCATGTTGTAGGTGCAAATATGCATTGCTTCAAAAAACCGCTTTCTCTTCGTCCTAGCCGGCTGAGACTTGCGGAATCGCATTTTAAGATCCTGAGAAATTGAGTTTTGACTTTCACGGCTCTGCTAAACATGAGGTGTCGATTAGTTTTTAATGAATTATGACTTTCAACACTTTTTCCTTACACATTTTACAGTATTTAACAGTTTTTCATGAAAATATGAGTATGAAAATGAAAATCCTAATTTTCATAAAAAAACAATTATTTAATTATTGACATATTTTTGTCAAAACATGCTTTCGTATGTGATATCTCATCAAAAACATGTAAAAGTATCATGCTCAAGTGCATGTTGTAGTAACAAATATGCATTGCTTTAAAAAACGCTTTCTCTTCGTCCTAGCCGGCTGAGACTTGCGGAATCGCATTTTAAGATCCTGAGAAATTCAGTTTTGACAGCACATTCAGGCTCTGCTAAACATGAGGTGTCGATTAGTTTTTAATGAATTAGGACTTTCTATACCATTTTAGTACACATTTTGCAGTATGTAAAAGTTTTAACGAAAATATGATTATGAATATGAAAATCCATATTATAGATAAAAACCATTATTCTTTTATTTATTAAGTCAAATTTTTGGCAAAACATGCTTTAAAATATGATATCTCATCAAAAAAAGGTAAAAGTATCATTGTCAACTGCATTTTGTAGTAACAACTATGCATTGCTTCAAAAAAACGCTTTCTCTTCGTTCTAGCCGGCTGAGACTTGCGGAATCGCATATTCAGCTCCTGAGAAGTTCAGTGTTGACATCACATTAACGGATTTTCCAAAGCTAATGTATTGATTAGTTTTTAATGAATGATGACTTTCTAAACTGTTTCGTACACATTTACAATTTGAAACAGTTTTAGCAAATTATGATTATGAATATGAAATCCTTATTTCATAAAAAACCATCATTTTTTTATTTATAAAGTCAATTTTTGTCAAAACATGCTTTGTAATATGATATCTCATCAAAAAAATGCAAAAGTATCATGCTCAATTCATGTTGTAGTGCAAATATGCATTGCTTCGAAAAACGCTTTCTCTTCGTCTAGCAGGCTGAGACTTGCGGAATCGCATATTCAGCTCCTGAGAATTCAGTTTGACACACATTACGGTTCAAACATTATTGATTGTTTTAATGAATATGACTTTCTAACGTTTTGTACACATTTTACATTGAACAGTTTTAGAAATATGATTATGAATAGAAAATCCATTTTATAAAAACCATCATTTTTTTATTTATAAGTCAATTTTTGTCAAAACATGCTTTGTAATATGATATCTCATCAAAAAAATGAAAGTATCATGCTCAAGTTCATGTTGTAGGTGCAAATATGCATTGCTTCGAAAACCGCTTTCTCTTCGTCCTAGCGGCTGAGACTTGCGGAATCGCATATTCAGCTCTGAGAAATTCAGTTTGACAGAATCAGGCTTGCTAACATTAGGTCGATTGTTTTAATGAATAGGACTTTCTACACCGTTTAGTACACATTTTGCAGTATGTAACAGTTTTAACGAACATATGATTATGAATAAGAAATCCATGTTATAGATAAAAACCATCATTTTTTATTTATTAGTCAATTTTTGTCAAAACATGCGTTGAAATATGATATCTCAGCAAAAACATGTAAACGTATCATGCGCAAGTGCATGTTGTAGGTGCAAATATGCATTGCTTCGAAAACCGCTTTCTCTTCGTCCTAGCCGGCTGAGACTTGCGGAATCGCATTTTAGGATCCTGAGAAGTTCAGTTTTGACAGCACATTCCGGCTCTACCAATGCTAATGTGTTGATTAGTTTTTAATGAATTATGACTTTCTAGACTATTTCCGTACACATCTTCTAACAGTTTTTTCGTACTTTTTTTACAGTATGTAAGAGTTTTTCATGAAATTATGATTAAGGAAATTAAATTAATATTTTCATAATAACAATCATATATTTTATTTTTTATTTTTTTTTATTGTTGTCCAAATATGATTTGCTATGTCACTTTTTGTTTTTTTTTAACTTGCTGCTATTTTTGACGTTTCATTATTAAAAAGTCTTCAAATTATGAAAATTGATAAAACAATAAAATTCGTATTTAAAAAAAAAAAAGGAAAAAATAAAAAAAAATGTTTCACAAATTGCACATTTTTATTGGTTTACTTAAAAAAGAATTTCTGAAAATGAAAATTCATATTTTCTTTATCATATTTTTTTATAAAAAAGGATTATAAATATAATTATTTTTTATCACAATTTTCGTCTTTTATTCATTTTCATACATTTTATTTAAAAAGTCATATTTTTGTCAAAACATTGTCATTTAAACTTTTTATATTTTTAACGGTTATTAATAAAAATTATGTTTATGAAAAAAAATTTTTTTTTTAAATATCAAATTTTTATGAGAAAATAATTGTATTTTCAAAACGTCATTTGTAATGACACTTTTTTGTTTTTCAGTCACTTATTGCACTTTTTAAAGGTTTTTCATTAAATGATGCTTCTGAATTTAAACATTCATATTTTCATAATAACTATTATTTGCTAATCCAATAAACATAAACTAGTTTTCATTGCAAAACTAGTTTTCATTGCATCTTTTTAATTCAAATATGCAAAGCAATATCAAAAACCAAATTTCATACTTCAATAACTATTATAAAAATACTTCATAATTTTGTCAAAACACGTTTTGTCATGTCACTGTTTTTATTTGATTTGCACTTTTAAAATGTTTCATGGAAAAAAGTTATGAAAAAGTCATTTGAGATTTTTTAATGTCACTTTTTGTTTCACTTATCCTTATGCACTTTATAAAATGATGCTTCTGAATTTTAAAAATTAACACTTCGAATTTATATTATTTAAAAAAAAAACATTTATGTCTAAAAAAGAAGATTTGTCTAAACATGATTTGTCACCTCTTCTTTAACATATTCCACTTTTGAACAATTTTTTATAATATTATATACATTACTATTATATAATATTATAAAAGTCATTTTTATGTCAAAACGTAATTTTCATGTGACTTGCTTTCTTCATATTATATATTTTTATTCAAAATTTTGATTTTTGCAAAAGCACGTCACAATTTCTTTTGTTAATCTACTGCATTTTTCGACGGTTTTCGTGGTTATGTTTCTGAATAAAAACATTTTATATTTTATAATAACTTTATGAAAATAAATAAAATAAATACTAATTGGGGTGGGTGTGTGCACTTACCCGATTCGGCTCGTCCTTATATATGTTCAGACACCTCATCCAAACACAGAGCCGGCGAAA
>JBCEWE010001417.1:5000-7500 GCA_039877035.1 Silurus lanzhouensis
TGACGGTATTATTATCGTGCACCTGCACGTCTGCGTTATCTCACGCTCTGTTCTCATAATCACTTTAATGTCATATAATGTCACATCACCGTGCGCTGTTATTGTCCTGACTGGTTTATGGTGTAAACTGTGTCCCAGTGGCGTCTCTTCACCGTCACATAATTCTGCTCACTGCACTGCTGCTTTCTATCATTCAACTCCTGCTTTTCTCTCTCGCTTGTTTATTTGATTTATTACACAACTGTTAAACCCAGGTGTAGAAGCTTCATGCTGTCACTTTCAGAATTATCATGATCAGAGTTTCAAAATGCTATTCCAAGTATCTGGATAAATCGTTGAAGAGAACTAGCTGAGAGAACGTAGAGAACTAGCTGAGAGAACGTAGAGAACTATTTGAGAAGAACGTAGAAAACTAGCTCAGAAGAACATAGAGAACTATTTGAGAAGAACGTAGAAAACTAGCTCAGAAGACGTAGAGAACTATTTGAGAAGAACGTAGAAACTAGCTCAGAAACGTAGAGAACTATTGAGAGAACGTAGAAATAGCTCAGAAGAAGTAGAGAACTATTTGAGAGACGTAGGAACTTGCTGAAAAGAACTTAGAAACTATCTGAGGAGAACTAAGAGACTAGCTGAAAATTACTAGATGAAGAAAGTGTATATTTAAACAGGAAGTGTATTAGATTAACAGGAAGGTATTAGATTAAACAGGAGTGTATTAGATTAAACAGGAAGTGTATTAGATTAAACAGGAAGTGTATTAGATTAAACAGGAAGTGCATTAGATTAAAGAGTTCATACTTGTGTTCAAAATGTCATTTCAGTCCACCGTTGTGACTGAATAAATGTAATGGTGGAAGTTGTAGATCACACGACATATGGAGTTCTTGATTAGTGATGAGCTTTGAACCTTCTGGTCATTAAACAATGAATTTTTATCTCCTGAA
Source organism: Silurus lanzhouensis (assembly GCA_039877035.1). Taxonomy (NCBI): domain Eukaryota; kingdom Metazoa; phylum Chordata; class Actinopteri; order Siluriformes; family Siluridae; genus Silurus; species Silurus lanzhouensis. The sequence goes on from JBCEWE010001417.1 coordinate 5,948, forward strand.
CTCTTTATCAGAGCGAGGTTACGGCTGAGCTTTCCAGCGACGCAGCTTTTCTTTCTTCATTATTGGCATTACGATTATTCCACGATAATGAGATTATCTTCTGCACATTTGCATCAGTCAGCGATCAAATTTCTGCCTTATATTTTTAATAAAAGCCAGTTTTTTCAGAATCCAGACAGATAATTATATTACATCTTTTGAAACAGTTCATTAAAGTGACATTTCTATTCGCTGAGCTAAAAAAAAACACAACAAAAAAACCATTTAGTCTCACTTGTCCCCTGATGGAGACTGTCAGTGTGAACATTTCTTTAAAACTGATATAACAATCTGTTTTCATTTCAGTAATGATCGTTTAATAGAGATGGAAATAAATCTACTGTTTTGCGTTGGACGTAACTGACATTTCTCTCATCTAGATTTATTTATATATATATATATATATATATAATATATTATACAGTACAGACCAAAGTTTGGACACCCTTCTCATTCAAAGAGTTTTTCTTTATTTCATGACTATGAAATTGTAGATCACACTGAAGGCATCAAGGGCTATTTGACCAAGAAGGAGAGTGATGGGGTGCTGCGCCAGATGACCTGGCCTCCACAGTCACGGACCTGAACCCAATCGAGATGGTTTAGGGGTGAGCTGGACCGCAGAGTGAAGGCAAAAGGGCCAACAAGTGCCAAGCATCTCTCGGGGAACTCCTTCAAGACTTTGGAAGACCATTTCAGGTGACTACCTCTTGAAGCTCATCAAGAGAATGCCAAGAGTGTGCAAAGCAGTAATCAAAGCAAAAGGTGGCGACTTTGAAGAACCTAGAATATGAAATTTTTCAGTTGTTTCACACTTTTTTGTTATGTATATAATTTCCATATATAATTCCACACGTGTTAATTCATAGTTTTGATGCCTTCAGTGTGAATCTACAATTTTCATAGTCATAAAAATAAAGAAAACTCTTTGAATGAGAAGGTGTGTCCAAACTTTTGGTCTGTACTGTATATTTTGAATTACGTCACGCTGAAGGATACAGAGAAAAGCCAACAGACAAACTCGAGTAGTGTGAACACTTTGTCTTCGTGACTTCTGTTCAATTATCAGTTTGAGATTAATTTTACTGATTGTAGCTGTTATCTGTCTGAGAAAGCTCGTTAGAGTAGTTTATTTAAAAGCTAGTATCCTGTTTAGCATTCAATTTCTTCCCGTTTGCATATTGATGTTCGGTATATTCACAAATCCTGGCATTTTCAACGGGTTGAAAGGTCAAAGGAAAAAAGAAAAGTTCAAGTTCAAAAACGAGTCATATCTTCTTCTGTTTTTATTTTGATTATCTCTGACATTTAAAAAGAAAAGATTCATGCTGAAATCGCAGAGGTGGAAATTGTAATCTTTACATGCTTCTGATTTTCATTATTTGTGTTATTATACATCAGGTAGTGGAGCGATGGTGCATTGTGGGAGAGACGAGTGAGCTGATGGGATCGATTACACTGTGAGCTGATGAAACGAGAGAACCGGCGATAAGCACATCCTGAAAGGTCAAAGA
>JBCEWE010001417.1:12500-27500 GCA_039877035.1 Silurus lanzhouensis
TCTTTTCATACATCCATCCATCCATCCATCCTCCGTTTATCCATCCATCTATTTATCCATCCACCTATCCATCCATCCATTCATCCATCCGTCCATGCATCCACCCTCCATCCACCCATCCATCCATTTATTCATCTATCCATCTATCTATTCATCCATCCATTCATCCATCCATCCATCCTCCATTTATCCATCCATCTATTTATCCATCCACTATCCATCCATCCATCCATCCATCCATCCATCCATCCATCCATCCATCACAATACTCACGTGTATTGATATTTTCTTGCACCCCTTGTGGCTGTGGTTCTGATTTTGATGTCTCCAGTTTCAGTTTATTCCAAAGATGGACCTCTCTTCATGTGGGGGAAAGAGAGAAAACAGTGAGCGAGAGAGTGAATAATGAATGAATAAATGAGTTAAATCAGTGAAGTGGAAGAAACACATGATCAGAGTGGAGTAGACTGGGAGGAAACCTGAAATCAGCTGTGAAATCAGTTTCAAGTCGATGAAACCCTGCTGACAAAATCCACACGCAAAACTTACAGTTCTGGATTCTGATTGGTTTAGTAATTAGCCTCATATTATGACTTGTTCTGATACGTTCTCATTTCTACATTAACAGATCATTCACAGGGATAATAAACAGATTATAAACGAGTGTAATCGATGATATGGAGAAGTTTTTGTGAGGAGATACAGTTTATATTTAACATGTATAACAGAGTCCCCAGTGTCAGCGCTTTGTAAGAACATTCAATGCAACTATAAATGGATAAAAAGTACATGTGATTTAGTTCAACTAAAATTATGAAATGGTTTGTTGATGACTTAAAGCCAGTTTTGTGTGTGTGTGTGTGTGTGTGTGTGTGTGTGTGGTGTGTGTGTGTGTGTGTGTGTGTGTGTGTGTGTGTGTGTAGTAATTCTCAGGTTTTCACTAGAAATATTTACCAATCACACAATAAAATCAGACGCGGTCAAATCGAGGTCGTCTAAATTCACGACCTTTTGCCCTTCAGAGAAATGGTCTGGTGATAATAACGTTCCTCTGATTATTGGCTTCTTGTCGTCTCGCGCTCGCTGTTCCAGACGCAATTGATTCTCATCCTGTGAATTTTTTTTTTGGGAATACGTGTAACCCGAAACCGAAGCCGAATCAATTTAGCGGCGAGCGCCGGAGCCTTATCATCTCTAATATGATCATATAGAGAGACAGAGGACAGCGAGAGGACATTTCTTTGTTCTGAAGCTGAACGGCTTTTCGAATTACGACCCCTGATCCTCCATCACTCCTCTCCCGCTCCCGTGCGACGATTCCGGCGCCACTCAAATGAGTGTCCACGCTCTCCCATTTCACATCACGTGGAGATTTGAGAGACAGTCATCATCAGGAGCCGGTTTGATCATAATACGCCAGATTGCTTCGACTCGTCTTATACAGAACATCGTACCGTCTCGTGCTGATGAACTTTTTTTATTTTAGTATTTTACTTATTTCTTTTTTGCACATAAAAAATAATATGTTCATTCATGGTCTAATTCACTCTGATGATGGGTTTCTGTTGAAGACAGGCTTCTAATCACCTGCAGCTCCACAGAAGTCTAGAACCATCGAGCACTTATGATCTCAGAAACTCCCAATACCACCATTTATCTGCTCCATCACGGGATATATGAGCAAAAGTATTCGGACGCCTGACTTTTGTGCTTCTTCTTGTGTAGGATAAAAAAACTTTTGTGTGTTCCGTTAAAAATAAAGTTTTTTTAAATATTTTAATCATATGCTAATTTCAATTATAATTGTAAATAGTAATATATCTTTTAAGGAAGAAACAATAGGTTTAGTAGAACACACACACACACACACACACACACACACACACACACACACACACACACACACACACCACACAGTTCGTATTAAACATTGTGGTCAGGACCTAATTACATTTCTCTGCTTTCCGGTTCTCGAGGCTCGTTTATTCGACTCGCCTGAACGAGACATTGTTAGTGTGATATATTTTTAAGTGTGAGCTTCAGCAACATTTGGCAGCCTGATCTTCTCCGGATCACACAAATCTGCTCTTGCTCCAAAATCTGCTCGAGAGAAACAATAGAGAACTGCAGCCAGCTGGCGCGCAGGCTCACGGGCTCACGGGCTCACAGACCCACTTTCATTTTATTATTATTATTATTATTTTATACCGTATTTTTTTTATCTGCTTTTTGCCAACAACTTGTGGATTGTTATCTCAGCTCGTCTCACAGCATACTTAGGTGTTACAGAAAGTGAGACTTTGTATTTGGAATCATGGCTCTGTGAGAAAAAACAAAACAATAACAACAACAACAACAGTAGAAACATAAATTACCGATCAATAAACACAGTTTAGTTCCTGGTTGAAATTCTAAATATGTTTAAAATGTTTATTGGTACACAGAACATCGCTTTTATCTGCTCCTCAGTTGATTAGCTGATGGTTTTACCTGCTGTTTCTGAAAGGAAACCCACTGATGTTCTTTAAGGTTCCTCTCTCCCCAAAAAGATTTTTCTGGTTTTATGTAATAATGAAACATGGGTTTGGGTTTCACCAGAGAGAAAAGAAAGAAACCTCAAAAATTCTAGTTTTGATGTGAATTTAGACACGTTTCCAGGCTGAGCAGCTCAACAACCCAACTGACAGATTCAAAAGATAATGGATGGATTAATGAACAGATGGATAAATGGATGGATTGAGGGTGGGTGGAGGGATGATAGAGCATGGATGAATGGACTGAGGGATGGGTGGAACAACAGGTTTCAATTTTGAAATAAGGTCATTGGAACCATTATCTATTCAAAAACAATGAAGAACCTTTAGTAATTGATCCTCCGTGTATTGAAGGATTGCTACGTGGATTGATTGAGGGTTGAGGGATGGATGGATTGAAGAATGGGTGGAATCGAAAGGGTGATGGATTGAAGAATGTAGGGATAGATTATGGTTTGAGGATGGATGAATGGAACGATGGATTCTTTATTGTTGTTTCACTCTTTTTTCTGTCTATTATTTGATTAATTTTCTCTCTTTATCCTGTTTTCTCTCAATCCACTTGTTCTTTCAAAAATCTTTTTCTTTCTTGTTCTCTCTTCCCTTCCATTCTATTCTATTATTTTTCTCTTGATAAAATGAATATTCTTTATTTATCTCTTCCATTACTTTTTATCATTGCATTCGTTTTGTCCTTATTGCCTTTTATGTTTTTTGTTCCTATTGTTTTTTCTTTCATGCCTCTTATTTTAAATCCGTCATGTTCCTTTTCTTGCTTCTTTGTCCATACTCTCAGAAGAACCCTCTGTAAGGTTCTCGTTCTCCTCCTCCGGCTCCATGAATTCAAATAAACCGATTTGAATGGCTGCTAATAAAGCAGATAATTGTCTCGTTTCTTTCTCAAAAAGGAGACGTTTATGTAAAAGTATGGAAGGAGTCTCCCAGTGCCGAACTTTGTAACAGTCACATGCGTAATGACAATTGTTTTTAGGTTTTTTTCCAAAGTATGAATAATGTTTATACGAGTTTGAATAATATTTATAGCTGCTATAACGAAAGCAGGAACAAGAACTAATCTGATTACAACTTTTGTAGCTATAAATGGATAAAAGCTATAATATGTTCAATTGTAACGTCATTGTTGGTAAATTGCTGTGCTGGACTTTCTGAGCTTGTTGCATTTATTGTTGCAATGTGATCAACCGCTGTGTGTGTGTGTGTGTGTTGTGTGTGTGTGTGTGTGTGTGTGTGTGTGTGTGTGTGTGTGTGTGTGTGTGTATTTGTGCTATATTTTGATTTCCTGGCCACTCAGGTGCAGGAAGTCAAGACTGCGAGTCAATAGGCGTGAATGAAAGGGATTATTGCTGTAAATTCTCTTATCTCTGTTTTCCACATGCGACTACATTTTCACGCCGTTGTTTACACCACAGGGCGCGTTATTCGAACATGCGTTATTAGCGCTAATCTCCGAACAAACGCGTCTCTGCGGAGGATGGAGCAACAGGTTCAACTAAATCCTGTAGAGGCTCCACTGGATAAAGAGAGTTACTGCAGATCTCTGTTTCTTCTGAACAACCAAGTGTGGCCTTTAAAAATGTCCAAGTGATGAAGCGAAGATACTGTTACTATCCTGAAGGTGATTATTTATTTTAACAGCGTGTCTTCAAACGTTTATGTTACTTGTCATACACTATACAGATAAAAGTTTGTGGACAACTGACCATGGGATTTGTATGTGCTTTTGGAAAATCCCATCCGATTCCACATTTAGTCCTATTTGCTGTTACAATGAGCTCAACACTTCTGGAAGATGTTTCACTAGATTTTGTGCAGATTTGTGTGAGATTCTTTCAGACACAAGGGTGATAGTAAAGTCAGATAGTGATGTAGATTAGGAGGTGAGGAGGTTCTGGGGTGCAGTCAGCATTTACATTCATCCCAGAGTTGTTTAATAGGGTTGAAGCTCTATTGCAGGAGATCTTCCACTCTGACCCATGGACAGTAGATTTTCATGGAGCTGGCTTTGTGTACACGGGCGTTCTCATGCTGAAACAGGTTTGTTTCTTCATGTCTTCAGGTGACACAATATTTTTGTCCAAAGAGTGTAGTTCTTATCTGAGTAGATTGTGCTTGTCTTGTCTTATCCTACAGCAGCTATAAACACGGGTCCCTTTACCACACTCTTAAAGTTACTACGACAAAAACTCAGCTGTCATATTAACAATCTATTCCCCATCTGTTAGGGGTGTAATCTTATATTATTATATAAATATTACCTCCTTTTTTTAGTTTACGGTTAGTGGGGGGAAGAAATGCAAAACATAAAATTGCTTGTAATTTTTTATTAATGCAGTTTATTATTATTTATATTTGTGATCATCACATTTGAACATTTTATATTTTTTGAAACAATATAAACTAAAATCCCTACTTGGTTAAATAATATTTTATGAAAAATTAATTGAATAAATCTAATTAATGCAATGCACTTTTTTATTATTGACAATACAACACAATATAGACAAAATGACACAATATAGACAATTAGAGACAGTATAGACAATACAACACAATATGACACAATAAGAACAATATAGACAATACAACACAATATAGACATTAGAACAGTATAACAATACACACATATAGACAATACAACACAATATAGACAATACAACAAAATATAGACAATACAACAAAATATAGACAATACAACAAATATAGACAATACAACAAAATATAGACAATACAACACAATATAGACAAAATGACACAATATAGACAATTAGAGACAGTATAGACAATACAACAATATAGACAATACAACAAAATATAGACAATACAACAAATATAGACAATACAACACAATATAGACAATACAACAAATATAGACAATACAACACAATATAGACAAAATGACACAATATAGACAATACAACACAATATAGACAATTAGAGACAGTATAGACAATACAACACAATATAGACAATACAACAAAATATAGACAATACAACACAATATAGACAAAATGACACAATATAGACAATACAACACAATATAGACAAAATGACACAATATAGACAATACAACAAAATATAGACAATACAACACAATATAGACAAAATGACACAATATAGACAATACAACACAATATAGACAATTAGAGACAGTATAGACAATACAACACAATATAGACAATACAACAAAATATAGACAATACAACACAATATAGACAATACAACACAATATAGACAATTAGAGACAGCATAGACAATACAACACAATATGACACAATAAGACACAATATAGACAATACAACACAATATAGACAATTAGAGACAGTATAGACAATACAACACAATATGACACAATAAGACACAATATGACACAATATAGACAATACAACACAATATGACACAATAAGACACAATATGACACAATATAGACAATTAGAGACAGTATAGACAATACAACACAATATGACACAATAAGACACAATATGACACAATATAGACAATTAGAGACAGTATAGACAATACAACAAAATATAGACAATACAACACAATATAGACAATTAGAGACAGTATAGACAATACAACAAAATATAGACAATACAACACAATATAGACAATTAGAGACAGTATAGACAATACAACACAATATAGACAATTAGAGACAGTATAGACAATACAACACAATATGACACAATAAGACACAATATGACACAATATAGACAATTAGAGACAGTATAGACAATACAACAAAATATAGACAATACAACAATATAGACAATTAGAGACAGCATAGACAATACAACACAATATGACACAATAAGACACAATATAGACAATACAACAAATATAGATAATTAGAGACAGTATAGACAATACAACACAATATAGACAATTAGAGACAGTATAGACAATACAACACAATATAGACAATTAGAGACAGTATAGACAATACAACACAATATGACACAATAAGACACAATATGACACAATATAGACAATTAGAGACAGTATAGACAATACAACACAATATGACACAATAAGACACAATATGACACAATATAGACAATTAGAGACAGTATAGACAATACAACACAATATAGACAATTAGAGACAGTATAGACAATACAACACAATATGACACAATAAGACACAATATGACACAATATAGACAATTAGAGACAGTATAGACAATACAAACAATATGACACAATACAACACAATATAGACAATACGCGTATAAAATAGAACACAATATACAGAGTATCTGACAGATCAGTGTAAAAGTACAGTAACGTGTAAGAGAACATGGAAGTGTGAAGAGCAGTGCTGTGTGTCAGGGACCTTTTTAATAACAGGGTTTTGGATAAAGTACTGAAAAGTTTGAATAATTGGAATTTTTACAGATGCACAGATTTTGTTGTAATCGTTGTGGCAGAATGATGTCGTCTCGTTACAGAAAGACGCAGCAACAACGTTTGTCATGGAAAATAATTGACCGAGTGTCAGCGTGTGTCAGAGAGAGAAACTTTTAGCTCTGTCTCGTCGATACGCTCAATAAACCTCCCTGCTGCTAGAACCGGTACGGAGAACCGCGCTGTACAGCTAATCAAATACCACAACCAATTACTGTGATCCAGGAGGACGCTGGACTTAACAAAGAATGTGGATGATGATTGTAAGATTAATATATATATATATAGTAGTAATAATAATAATAATAATAATAATAATTATTATTATTATTATTATTATTATTATATTATTATTATTATTATTATTATTTATTGATATCTATAATATCTTATTTAATTTAGCACTAAGCTAGTAAATATTAAAAGCACAATAAATAAATGAAATAATTTCATAATATCAAATAAACTTAACTTCATTTAATATATATCATGTTATTATTACATTCTTGTTAATAAAATAATCATTTAATTAACAAAATTCATTAGGATAAATGAATAAAATTTCAATAAATTAAATAAATAATTTGAATACATTTAAAACAATTAAATACAAATTTTAAGACTAAAAGTCTGTTAATTTCAGTGTAATAACTGTATAAACGTTGTTTTTTATTTATTGATACGAGATCAGCACAAGGGGCGGAGCTTCCAGTCCAAAACGTAACTGTTAGTGATTTTATACTTATAGAAGGACTGCTTTTTAATATTACAATTAAAAAAATGATAAATTATATAAAAAATTAACGGAACAGAATGATTCAAATGCTATATTTTATAGCTTATATTTTATGTGTAAAATGTTCAGTATATTGTATATATATATAATATGTTGTATTGTATATTGTGTGGAAAAGAAAAGAAGAGAAGAGAAGGGAAGGGAAGGAAAGGAAAGGCTAAATGACTTCACTGTGCTGGACTCGTGTCCTTCAGTGCAGTCCTGTGATAAATAAGAGAGTATTATAACAAATCATATTGAAAGTTACACTCCTGAGACAGTGGGTGCGAGGACATGTTGTAGATAATGAAGGGCATCATTAATCCACATTTATTCACTGTGGACTTTCTTCCAGCAGCTCGTTTGTCTGTTTTAATCCTTTGGTAAGGCAGTTTATTTTGTGGGGAAAGCACTCGTAATGAGTTTTCTGGATAAATCTTGGATATATTGTATATTTTCTCTTGTTGCCGTTTTCTCTGTGGTTGTTCTCATGGCTGGATTTAGAGTCTAGACGGCTGTTGGGGTAAAGGTATGTGAGATACTGTAGATAAGGTTTCACAGCATAGTGAAATGTTAAGAATCTTTTGCCAAATATTGTCCTGTACTTTTAGCATTAATTGTAATTAAATATCATCATGTATGTTTAACCTAATTTACAGTACTGTGCATAAGTATTCACCCCCATTCAGAAAATATCGAAAATTCACTATAATGCGTGTAACGATTTACAAATGTAAATCAGAAACAAAATGTAAGTGCAGAAGTCTATATATTATATAAAATATAAACAAATTGTAATTGTTGGTAATTGTGTGCTATAAGAGGAAGAAAACTTACAGAAAAGTTCTTTTATTTTGGAATCATAGAAGTGATGCAGAACTAACGTTCGCTTGATTAGATGTTTGCTGTAGTTTTTCACTCTTAGTTGATCTCATCCATTATCTGACTGCCCTATCACACATCAGCACACCTTTCTACAGAGTCACGTACAGCTGCTTCACGCCGCATATCACACTTGGAGGAACGCTATCTGCCCTCTTCCACATACTTGAGCTGACGGAATGTGAAGCCGTGATGTTTGTACAGATTCCTAGCATGTCTGTATTCACTTTAAACATCCAGGGAATTTGCTAGAGTGCAGCGTCGGCACTAAAATAAAGTAGAAAAGATTTAATTAGAAAGGTGCTGAAGAAGTGCCCAATAAAATGCTGAAGAATCTCAATGGAAATTATTAAACCCACCATAAATTCACAGAGGGAGCAGTTTCAGGGCGTCCGAGTAAGAAATAGGAACAACCTGTACATGTGTCTGCCTGTGCTAATATACAGGAGATCCCAGGAGCATGGCCTTCTAATGAAGTTTAAAAAAAGGAAGTGAAGTTAGTAGGAGAGGGAGATACATCCAACTCATTTCCATCAGATGTAAATCCAATAAGATTTAAAACGCATCAGGAGTTTTGTCTGTTTGTGTAAAAACAGAATAATATAGTATATATTTTTTACTAACATACTTGTGATTGAATAATTACAAATCTTGAGGAACATCTTCCCAGAAAAGTGGACCTTATTATAACAAATGTAACAGCAAATGGGAACTAAATGTGGAATATAATCTTATGCTCACGTGTCCACAAACATTTGATCTTAAACAGACTGCATAATCTGTACAATTTGATTGATCCAAATCACGTTTCATTATATCACGAAATCCTCATGTTCCAAAGATTCCACCTTTTAAGAGGAACATAATCTCAGTGATAATGACGTGAGGGACCACACTGGGTTAAAGGAAATACAGCAATGAAACACATGTTCACTTTGATCTCACGTTCATTTAATATATAAATATATAAATATAAAATATATGCATTATACTTCTTTTTTTTTACTGTGCAGAGATTAAAAGCTTTGGTGTGATGTTATTCCTTTCTGCTGCACTTTGTCTCTCATGGGATTGCTGTTAAAATCTTCTCTCTCTCTCTCTCTCTCTCTCTCTCTCTCTCTCTCTCTCTCTCTCTCTCGCTCTTTCTCTTTCCATTGCTTTTTTTCTTTTTATTTAGTTTCTTCCCCTTCGTCTTTCAGCCTCCCTCTTTCCCAGCGGTCTCTCTCTCTCTCTCTCTCTCTCTCTCTCTCTCTCTCTCTCTCTCTCTCTCTCGCTCTTTCTCTTTCCATTGCTTTTTTTTCTTTTTATTTAGTTTCTTCCCCCTTCGTCTTTCAGCCTCCCTCTTTCCCAGCGGTCTCTCTCTCTCTCTCTCTCTCTCTCTCTCTCTCTCTCTCGCTCTTTCTCTTTCCATTGCTTTTTTTTCTTTTATTTAGTTTTTCCCCTTCGTCTTTCAGCCTCCCTCTTTCCCAGCGGTCTTCTCTCTCTCTCTCTCTCTCTCTCTCTCTCTCTCTCTCTCTCTCTCTCAGCCTTTTATTTTTGTCTTTCCTCACAATAGCCGGAGTTTCATTTCCCATGGCAGGTCCGCCGCAGTCGTCTTTTCTCTCTCTGCTCGTTCTCCTGCGGTGCCTTTGACTTATTACCCACAATCCCCACCTGCAGAAGCCTGATGTTCTCACTTCATCTCTATCCTGTGTGATCCAATCAATATTCCTTCGCAAATAGGGGTGACCGCCTGGCGCTCCCACACAAGGAGCGATTTTTCTTCCCTCCCTGACAGGCTCCTAGAAGTGCGTCCATGCTCTGCAGAGAGATTTAATGGTCATTTAATAAAAAACGTGTCTGTTTGCTGAAATGGCGAATGGCACTTGTGAAAGTAAGCGATGGAAAAGGCTGCAGAAAGTCTGGAACAGAGCAAATATGTGCTGATTCAAAACTGCACTACAATCTAACACTGAGATGTTCCTTCAGTTCTCTCTCTGACCAAGTGATCCACATGTAGAACCTCAAACAGATGTGTTCTGTAAGATTGATCTGAACAATTCAGCATCTGCAACTAAATCATCATTTCTGTTTGGAAAGTTTCCGTTCTCAGAATCTGTCTTTTTTTCTGAGCTCTACACTTAAATTACACAAAATGGACAAGAGAATTGGGATGTCTGCTTTTCCAGCCAGATGTGGTTCTTCCCAAACTGTTTAAGTACAAAATTAGAAGTGGTAGCATTCAAACTTTTTTACTTTATTTGAACCAGGAGACCCAAAGAGGTTCCAGCATGGCGATGCTCCTGTGCACAAAACCAGCTCCATGAAGATCTGCTTTACATGGGTCAGAGTGGAAGATCTCCAGCTATAAAGCTCCAACCCTATTGAACACCTTTGGGGTAAATTTAAACACTGACTGCACCCAGGAACCTCCTCACCTTCTCACCTCCATCACTACTGACTTTACTAACCCCTCATAGCTGAAGGAACCTCCACAAAATCTATTGTAACATCTTCCCAGACGAGTGGAACTCATTATAACAGCAAATAGAGACTAAATGTGGAATGGGATGTTCAAATATCTTATGCCCAGGTGTCCACAAACTTTTGTTCATAAAGTGTTTATCAGTCTGTTATAAAAAAGAGATCATCCATGTTCCTGAAGCGACAAAGTCCCAGTTGGTGCTCAGTCTTTCTGTGCTTCGTGGAAAAACTCTTAAAGCGAGTGCTTCATTAATCTGTAGCTTTGTGAGTTTTAAGAGTTGTGGAGTCGTTACTGCTGTCAAAGCGAGCCACTTTATTGTGCTTTAAACTGCTCGCGAGCAATTATGCAGTTCACACGGTGATTATCAGGGTTGCAGATGGGAAAAACACGTCGAGGATAAATCCTGCAGTGAGATGTAAATAAGCAAAAAAAATGGAATGATTTGTCTGGAGTGTAAACAGGGTTAGAGCGTCTGAGTTCCCTGTGTCCGAGAGACGCCTGAGGCACAGCAGCGCTCCTGCCTTAGCTTTAAACATCACCGCTATAATCTAATCATCCAGATGTGGAGTTCAGAACAGCAAACCGCTACGACTCGGAGCAAACAGATCTATCTATCTATCTATCTATCTATCTATCTATCTATCTATCTATCTATCTATCTATCTATCTATCTATCTATCTATCTGTCTGTCTGTCTGTCTGTCTGTCTGTCTGTCTGTCTGTCTAGTAGAAAAAATTACTGAAGGAGAACCTCAGGGCTCAGTTACAGTTCAGATGTTATGTTCTCTCTTTCTTTCTTTCTTCTTTTTTGTTTTCTTCTTTTTTCTTTCTTTTTTTTTTTCTTTTTTTTCTTTTTTCTTTCTTTCTTTCTTTCTTTGAAACACAAAGTTTTATAGTTTGGAATAGATTATTTCTGACTGCTGCAAATTGCAACATGTTGATCGATGACCCTGATTCAGGCTCCAGATCAATACAACCTTTTATCACAGGACTATTCAGAACGTCTTTGTGTGTGTGTGTGTGTGTGTGTGTGTGTGTGTGTGTGTGTGTGTGTGTGTGTGTGTGTGTGTGTGTGTGTTTAGAAAACGCTGGAATTCAGAAACATAATTTTGGAACATCAGAATTTATTTTCTGTATGTAGATTAAAACTGAAAACAACCTTGAGAAACGAGGAAGCGAGTAAAAACCTCCTGACTGATGCTGAGTAAAGGAAACACACACACACACACACACACACACACACACACACACACACACACACACACACACACACACACTCTTTAGGAAGAAATCAGGGGTTTTAGTTTAGATTTTTTTTGTGCAGTCTGCAGATGCCAAAAGCATTGTTCTGCACACATCATGTTTCCTACACTGTGTTTAACCGAGGTCTTTTGTGTGTGTGTGTGTGTGTGTGTGTGTGTGTGTGTGTGTGTGTGTGTGTGTGTGTGTGTGTGTGTGTGTGTGTGTGTGTGTGTGTGTAAGTGAGAGATACTGTGTGTGGTTTACACCTTCTGTTCAAATACAATGAGAGCAAGAATCAGAAAAAATCTAAATATATCTTAGATCCCGGCTTTGTGTGTAACTGAGGCCTTTTGTATTTTGTGTGTGTGTGTGTGTGTGTGTGTGTGTGTGTGTGTGTGTGTGTGTGTGTGTTCTATCTATTGACTTTCTTTCTGTCTTTCTTTCTTTCTTTTTTCTTCTTTCTTTCTTTCTTTCTTTCTTTCTTTCTTTCTTTCTTTTGTAAAGCCCCTATACATCCATCCCTCCATCCATCCATCTATAATACTCTGGATGTTATGAAAATTTCGACTGATGAAACATCACTTCATCTCTTGTTTCTTTCTGTGATGATTTTTTTATTCACGTCTCGAGGCTTCATGGAGGAAATTAGTTGTTTTTTTTTCCCGCCATTAGCCGTGACGAGCGTTCATTACCTCGACAACAAACCCCAAAAAAGAATGTGCTGAAATTGAGCTTGAGATGAAAGTAAACACATTTATTATAGCAGCGATGTGAAATGTACTGCTGATATTTATACAGACATGAACAACGAGAGCACGCTCAACATCGTCACGCTCCATTAGACCGCACGTCACCGGAACCGCGCTTCCACGCCGTGGCTTTATTATAAAATCCATATCAATATCACAAACACAGAACGAGCAGTTTACAATTTAAACAGGACTGGAATAAATCCAGCACCTTCTCGCTGTAGGGATTCCACAGGCTTCAGAACCACAAGGAATCAAAATTCAAGTTTTGTGTGGGTTGTTTTGTTTTTAGCTTGAGGTCTATGTGTGTTCTTGTCTTTTCATCCTATATAAAACATTCCATCAGGTATTGGAATGTGTTTATTTTTACATATTTTTCATATTTCGGACTTACATAAGCCTTGAACATGTCTGTGCATTGCTGCTCGACTTTTTATTGTTGTTGAAAAATACTTTTATTTTATCTCACAATACAAAATCTCATCACTGCTCTAAAGTGCGCAATATTTCCAATCTTACATCTGATCTAACATCCAATCTAACATCCAGTCAAATGGAGAAGCCAAAGGGGAATGTTATTAGTGCTCTTTTTCAGTAAGAAATGTGCACATGGGACGCTGATTTCACGAATGATAAATAATATGATACAAACTTCAGCAACACATTCAGAGATCACTGATTATCTAGTGGAGCAGGGGCAGGGCGGGGCTTTGGATGGGGTGGGGCAGAGTGAGGCGGGGCGGGGCAGGCGGGGCAGGGCAGGTATGATGTAAGATGAGGATGTGTGGGATTCTCATTTCCTGTCACTCTCTGTTGCATTTAAAAGCATGTTATGATCCATATAAACTACTCGGAGTGAAGCCAGAATGTTGGAGGAAGCGATTAATGGATTATGTGCTGATAGTTTGAGTTCCATAAAAATCATATATATTATTATTTTACCATTTATTTTTCCATTTCAAAACAAAAACAATGAACACAGGAACTGTTACTGTGTAAAAAAAATTAATAAACAACTAATAAATAACTAAATGAAGAAAAGAAAAAGGCATCAATTCAGTATATGTTTACTTTTTTCAAAGATTTTTATATTATTATTTTTCTGTAGGTATTTAAATGTCTTTCTTTGTCTTTGTTTAAAAAAAAAAAACAGCATTAGTTTTTTAAACCTCCTACATTTTTTTATTCACTTGGATATTTGATTGTCTTTCTTTGTCATTTGTGAATTCCTCGTTCTTTGTATTTAAAAAAAAGCAAAGGAAAGTGAAGGAACCCATAATTTCATTAAAATGAAAGATCATGTGTAATTATCCCGCAGCACATTGTTGTAAAAAGCGCTGTGAGACTGGAGCTTTGAAACGGAGGTTGTTGTAGACGCAACAATGAAGACGCGGTGATTTAGCAGCCATTAGAATAATCTCATGTCCCGAACTCGTGCCATGGAGCGTTTCATTAAAGAGATAAGTTATGACGTCTCGCGGCTTCGGCGGAATCAGTCGACACGCCATTTGTAATTTTGTAATCAAACACTGTTGTTTATACTCACAGCGCTTTTGTTTCCTGCCAACTCTTAATTAGGAACGTCGACGTGGAACATCAACAAAAAACGGGACGAGTTTTATATCGACCAATTATCATCACGCCGTCTCGCTCTGACTCATTAAAGCGACGGGTTCTCAGCGCTCAGTGCCGCGCCGGTGCCGAGAGATCACACCTCTCTCATCACCATGAAGAGAAAAAACATATCGTTTATTCTCAAGAAAAGCTTTGAAGAGATACAGAGAGGGGGAGGGATGCGTTCTGTAGGGTTCCTGCACTGGTTCTCCATCCACTCTCACAGTACTGCATTAACACTTAATACAAACCTGAGCACACTGAGAGTTTGTGGGTGTGTGTGTGTGGTGGTGTGACGTCATGGCTGGATTAA